>CM068368.1:715049313-715306813 GCA_034769895.1 Magicicada septendecula
AAAATTTTATTCACCAGTCTGTTATCTGCAAATCGCATATAATCAACAGTACAGTACATCACCACAAGTAATCAATTCAAAATTGTTCTGAACAGCTGTTTTATATGTAGACTAAATTTAATGTTTTTATATGTGTATATAAAATATATTATTTTATTAAATTAGTAATTTTGAAAATATTATCATTTGTTGTATTAATCTGAATTAGTTCTGGTATTAATTTATTAGTTGCTTTATGTTTAAATATTTCCAAAATTATCCCATAAGTTTATTTTTGCACCTTTGGAAATGTGTTTTAATATCACATAAATAGGTGATATTAATCATAAAATTACAAAATGATTTAAAAACCAAAATATAAAAATTACCTATAACAGTAATAAAACAGATTTTGTTAGAATCAAACCTAAAACAGATAAATTAATTCATAATTTAAATGGAGTATATACAAAATTGAATGCCCTGGCTGTAACAAATTTGATGTTGGCCAAACTAAAAAAAAGTTTAAAAGAAAGGTATATACAACACCGAAATTCATATTTAAAACCAGATATACCGGCATAAATCAAATTTAGCTACACACTCAATAAAAAACAAACACACATTTAAATAAATGTATAAATAATATCAGTTTATTAAAATTTTGAATGTATTAATTGTACCTGATGATGATAATTGGATTACTATCGAAACATTTGTACACATGTAATTTACAAAATAAAAAATATATTCTTGTTAATAGTTTTTTTATTATTGTCAATAATATAAAAAAAAAACAAGAAAAATTTGGACATATATAAGTCCTATCTTACATGAGCAGATCATTTCTCCACATTTTCTTCCCAGAAACAATGCAGAAATAATAATTATAATTAATAAATAGATGCAAATAGACATCTGTCTTCCTTTAATTTCAGACTTGTGCTACTTGAGAGCCTCTAGACATTAAAACGTTGCGACTGAGGGTTATATACAAAATATATATATATTTGTATTATATTTGTATTATATTATATATTATATTTGTATGCCTGTTTGGCGCTAATCGCTAATGTCATATTGGCGTTGCTACTACCACTACGAAAAACCATACACGCGTAATAATACAGTCAACAGTAAGTTCTAGAACATAATGTATTGAGTCGCAGTGGCGGCTCGTCCATAAGGTTCAATGGTTCAGTGAACCCCCTTAAATAATTTAAATATGTTTAAGGATTTGTTGAGATAATGGTTTTATATTTAAATAACACGCTTTGCGAGATTAATCTTGTTGACAAAACAATAATGGATTCGCGTAGTAGGCGAATTGCTCGCTACTATTGCTTGGAGGTGCAAAGTAGCTCTCAGCACCTCCTGGACTGTGTAGACAGCTTTGGAGGGGGAAATCGGTATACGCAAACTTACACTCAACAGTCGCTAATCCCGAGTGTTAGCGATAGAGACGAATAGTTCTGACGAAGGCCGAACCGCACTAACCGGGAATTTTAACATTTTCATAATACCGCCATTCGCCATTATTATGTTTTTTACCACATGATTTGTCCGTTTACCATCAGTTTTGTGTCAGATTTCTCTATCTCATTTAGAATGCAAAGAAGATGTGTGCAGTAAAGTCTTAAAATCAAATAAAATAGTGAAGTAATTGTATTCCAAAAATATTCCAAAAAATTGTGTTTAATGTAGTCATTAAATAATTGTATTAATGTTAAACTGATCGAAGCGTGTAGGCCTATAACCTTCAAAGTGTTTGCTGGTATTTTTGTGTATTAAGTGTTCACGTATTTCTTATTTTTGTGTTCAGTTCATTGATTTGGTAAAATGAATAGTGTTCAATCTATTTTAAAAACAAATTTTTCTTCTCTCTCTCTCTCTCTCTCTCTCTCTCTCTCTCTCTCTCTCTCTCTCTCTCTCTCTCTCTCTCTCTCTCTCTCTCTCTCTCTCTCTATTAAAGATAAATGTAAAATTAAGGAACTCGGGAAATATTAAATATTAAACAAAAATATTTAACTATACTTTTATTTTAACGATATATTTTTAGAATAATTTTCAAAAAGCTTAAACACAACTTTGGGTCTACTAAAAGTTGTCAATAGTTATGTCTTCATGTTGAGACCCATTCCGTGTGTTATTTGAACCCCCAACTGTCAGAACCACGAGCCGCCACTGTTGAGTCGTATTCACTCTCTCGTTCCGTTTTCGGAAACACTACGATTCAAACACGTTATTTCTGTGGCAATCTTTAGAAATTCACCTAACCTCTAGTAAAACTATATATAGGCTTACTTACAACGTTTACAAATTCAGAAGGAAATTGTTAGTTAAAACTAAACGAAAAAACTGGAAGTTATTAGGTATTAAATAAAATAAAATACAAAGAAAGTCATCATCATCATCAACCTCAAGGTTTATGCCAAGAATTGTTTGTTCCGGTCTCAAATAGGCAAATATTACAGCTGGTCACTCCAGCGCTTCCTCGAACGTCCCACACCACTCCGTCCCCTCGGCTTATAGTTCTATAGTTGTTTGGGGATGCGGCAGTTATCCATTCGGCAAAGATGTTCCCACCAATTCAGCCGATACTGGGCGATCCTGTCGAGTATACTCATAATATTCAGTTCCTGCCGTAAATACAAAGAAAGTGAAACCAAAAATGTCCACTTAGCACTTAAAATCTGAAACACATTATAATAAATGTAGGCCTACAAGTATTTGCAGTTACACAACTATTCTGCACTCCAAATTTTAGACATCAGAAAAAATAATGAATTAGCAAAACAAATATTAAAGCTACAAAAATAAGACAAAAATTTTAAAATAAAAATACGAAAGCATTCGTCACTATTCGCCAATTTTAACAGAGATAAGGTTAATTATTGGACACATGAAGACGATCAGCAAACGTCGGATCTTATCAAATCTGAAATCAAAGTAACTGTTGTCAGCCGTAATTGATCTTTTTAGCCCCACCCATGTAGTCGTGTTGTTGACACTTTCGCTTAAACAAAGGCCTATATTGACAGCAGAATGACGAAGACACGGCTGTGGCAACGTCTAGTCCACGTGAACTAACACATCGTCATGAAGGAGACAATGTGACTGGTGTGTATACGCAGCCACACTGTTAAAAGAAACGTTAGTAGGTCAAAGCGTTCCGGAAGGAAACGTTTTGACTGAGACTACTATATACAGTCCTGAAAAATTGTGTTCTTAAAATTAAACGATGATTACGTCCGACTCCCTTACTGAACACTACGGTTACTGTACCATTGAAAATTAGGTTAAACGTTCATGTCACGTTTTTGGAAGAATGGTTTCCCGTGGGTTGGATGGGATGGTCGGGAGGCTACTTACAAGTACAGTTAAACTTGCCTAATTCGGTCTTTCTTAACTCGGACTTCACTATTATTCGGGCTACTGAGAAATTGGAAAAGCTAGTACGTAATTTTGTTTTCTAATTTCGGTAATGACATTTCATTATAAACCGAAAACCATTTTGGGAAAGTGCCGATGTTTATAGCGTCAAACGGTCTTGCAAAAAAAAAAAAGGTTAAGCAGTAGGCCTAATTACTAACGAAAACATATTTTTTTCAGAAATGTATAACAGTCACCAAACAGGTTGGTTGGTTGGTTTCTTTTCAATTATGTGACAGAGGTAAGGAGATTCAAGCTAGTAAGTACAACAGTTGTAAATTTCCATTTTTTACAACTATTGTTAAATATTTGTTTTTAGTGAGCTTTTCAATACGGCAAAATTTACATATACATATGTATACTTAGTCTGTAGTACGAATTTCTACAAAATGTTTTATAAGTCGTAACTACATGCCGTATAATCCGAACTACACAGATTTTCCTGTATACAAAAGTTTTTGTTATCTTAACGCAACTGAACCAATGTGAAAAGTACATATACCTTAAATTACATGTAAAAATATTGAAATTTTATTTTCCTCTTCACATTCAAGCATACAGCGGAGGTTTGTACTCGCGAGATAAAGGGGTGACAAACGCAGATTTGCCCATGAGCCAGAATATATATGTCAGAAGCTTGGATGGAATCTATCCTTGCACCTACCTTTTATCGTCGAACATGATCCGATTCTTAAGTTTCCGAACGAAATCCGCTGTGTATATCCTAATCAGGAGAGGCTGCTGAACTTGAGTAGATAGTGTGACTAGGAGCTTGAGTCGTGTAGTCTTGAAATATATACAACTAGCTGTTACCCGCGGCTTCGCACGCAAATATTTGACTTTTAAAAAGTATTTTAAAATAATTTTTATTCTCTATGTCTGTATGACGTTCTGTCAGTTCGTATAACAATTTTGTACTCATTAGTCAAATTCTCTCCAAAGCTGTTTTCAACACTTTATTATGTTGGTGCAACAGTCATTGGAAATTTAAAAGTACCCGTTTATAAAGCCTTTGGAGACATTTATAAAATACCTGTTAAATCAAAAACGCTAAATTCTTTATTTTATGTGTTACTGTGTTAGACGCATTGTATAATACATTAACCGTTAAGTTTTCCTCAACTATGGCTTTTATTTATTTCAGCAGTAAACTAAAAATCCAAAAACCGTTGTCACCTAATCTCACAAATGAAAATAACAGGTATTTTCGCTTTGCATTAAGTAGGGCCTAATAGGACAAATTACAATTAGTACACTTTGCACATCGTAATATATCGATACAATCGCATATTTTATAAAACATCGAAAATGTACTGCAGCAATGGATAAATGTACAGTTCCGATGCCGGTAAATAGCTTTTGTTTATTTATTTGTTACTCTGGTAATAAATTCTGGTCTTCATTGTGTTGTTGACATCTTTAGTAGTAGTAGGCTATTTAATATATTTCATTACTTATTCATTGCATCATGAGAAATACGTATAAACATAAATTCTATAATCGTTTAAGACAATTAAAATAAAATATATAGACGTATCTGTATACAAAATTACAAAATATATCGATACAATCCCATACTAAAAACATTAAAACTGCAGGAACGGAAAAAGATACAGTTCCGATGCCGCTAAATATCATTTGTTTATTTACTTGTTATAATGGTATTTAATTCTGGTCTTCATGGCGTTGTTGACATCTTTATACGCGTCAACGAAAAGGTATAATTAAAAGTGCGTAAATCGTGCGAACGGGGAAAATATTAAATTCCAAGTTAGACAGTATTTTGCGCCTTGTGTCAAAGGTTACCTGTGCAAAATTTGGTGGCAATCGGCGTAAAGGTGTGAATTTGTATTCAGTGCCCATAAATCCTCAGATTTTGAGTTTTATATATATATAGACGGTGACAAATGGCGTAATCGTGTCACGTTTGTACGTTATTACAGTCGCACTTTACAGTTCCCGTTACAACAAACACGCTTGTTACACGTTTAAATTGCAGTGACAATATCATGCAAGAGAAGAAAGCCAGAAGCCGGGTAGAGAAGTGGTCATATTTGTCTTCAAAACATTTTAGTAGTGGAAGTGGATAAAGGAGAGGGGATACTATCGATCGGCCCTCGCGACATTTTATTATATTTCCTCCCTTCGACCAGGAAACAATTGAATTGGGGCAGTCCTCTATCTGAAGTATTCTGTCAAGTAGGCCTACACTGTATCTAAGGCAATAGACAATTCGCGCATCGCATAGTTAAACTTCCGGTTTCTGTTCAAACGTACATTTTGTTCCAAAAGGCAATAATTAGGTCGAAATTAATGAGTAAATGAAATTACATATCCGATTTGTAGTTTGGTAAAAATGTAATAATGGCTTCGCTCTCCTGAACGCAAAATTACTTCATTACTTTTAATGGTAATGTCGTAAGGACAATATCCGCACTTAAGGCGTTAACTATTACATTCATTACGTTTCGCTTTTTAGGAAAACGTTCTTGTGAACACCTCAGAACTTGCTCATCAATAAATGTTAATTGTTGTAATCACTGTTGTTAATTGTTGTAGTAATGACACAGCAGACATAAATGCTGACACGAGTAACGAATGCGTTTGACAACTTCTGCTTTCCTATGAATTACAAATTTCATTTTAATACTTATGGAATAAATGATGAAGACAAAATTCAGCGTTTCCTAATTAGAAGATGCGATCATTTTTCTTAATTTCTCCATGTTTCTTTTACGTCCTGTTTCTGCTTTTCGTTTCGAGACTTTGATATTTTAGTATATTACTTTCTTTTAGTTTACTTATTTTTCACAATATCAGACTGCTCTTACATTGTACAGTATAAGTGTAATAACAAAGATTTTAAAGAATAAATATCTTTCTTAATTTACTTGCCTTTTGACCAGCTTTTAATAGAGCATTCATTGATACTGCCCTAGGTTGATATCGGCTTCAGTCTCATACGAAAGAAGTAGAACATCTGATTATTAATATATTGATAATAATATTATGTGCAATATTGTTAAAAATATTAATATTGATCTTTTTTATGTGCTGGAAGTGTATTTAATTAGGCAAGCAAGACTTGACTATTTCATTACTGATACTAATATTGTTCTAATGAAATTAGTGCATTAGGGAATAGACAACTAAACCAACCATTGGAGGAGTTTAGTTGTTTAGTGTTTAGTCTAGTGTTTCGCAAGACTGCTTTGCGAAATCCTTAAGTTATGGATTCTAGTCCATAATTTCCAGTTCAAATTATTATAGACTGACACTGACTTAATATATTTTATTGTACACAATCAGTTGGTCCAAAAAGTAATATCTAAGGGCGTAATGAATGTGTATTTTAAGTTCAATGACATTTAGTCTACTACATTATGTCGACAGGCAAAATGTTTATTTATCAAAAAGCAGCATAACATAACGCCTATTTACCTGTATGTCGACAAATTTGGGTTGATATCACATATCAGAATAACGAAAACAAGAATGACATTTTTTCTACAGATATTTATTTAGTAACAAACACCCATATTTCATAACAATTTAAATTTATTTGACAACAACAAGAATTATGTCTGCAGTCCATAATCCTTTATTATCCTTTTCCTTTTATAGTTTTTTAGTTTTAGTTTTAAACTTGTTATATTAATTACACCACAGTTTCGCTACGTTCCTTATAAGCCTCATAATTTCCCACTGTTGCTTCAACATGTCTCTAATTTACATGGTATCTTCGTTTCACACACTGATGGCCGCCATAAGTTACATTATTAGAACTTACTGTTTCTTTGTTCTTTCCGTATAACTTAAGAAACTTCATATGGATATGTGGTGCATTCAAAAAGTTTCTTCTGTGACGACTTTGGGTGCACTGATCAATTCACCATTTGGATTCCATTCGGATCAAGGCACCGGAGATCAGTGATCCGTTCCATTCGGATCAGACTATTAACTATTCGTCTGTAACGACGGTATAATTCTATTCAGGTTTTCACGGCCACAATAATATCTCAGGAAGTGTGAACCAAACGTCATGTTATGCGAGTTGTGTAAAGCGTTTCACTTGTGAGGTCATGTCCTGTGTTGCTCGCGGTTTACTGTTTAAACAAAGCTTAATGCCTGATACAACTCTCCTTGAATGATTGCGTAGACATACTAAAAGCGCGTTGTTTTAAATCAGCATGTCTTTCGCACCGTTACAGCACACCATGTCGGGATTTAGCATAAACACAACTTATGTTTAGTATGGTCCCTGAGCTACAGAGCTCGCTCACTACTTTGAAACAAGTACATTTATTATTACATGTTAGATTATTTAGTTCGATATTAGATGGTTTTTCAATTATGGGAAAAATTACAAAAATCTCGATTTCTCTAGTTTTAGTGAGATAACAACTGTAGAGCACACGATCGTCCAATAAACACTAACAATTCGAAACATTCTGATTTGATCTGACACCCTACTGGATTTCCATATTTTTTTCAAATTTTTGATCTCTTTTCTGGGCTCTAGGGTCCTAAAATTTTGTAATTTCCAAAAATTACACAATATTCAGATGTTAGTTAAAATTCTATCTAATTTGATACCTCACATGAATTTTTGCGATTTTATCAAAATTTTCACCTACCTTTGGACGTCCAAAAGTTTTAAAATTTTCAAAAATGAACGCTACATTCAGATTATGTTTACATTCCCTTTAATTTGATACCCCACAGGAGTTTTTCCGACCTCCCAAATTCCGGCCCCCTTTTTTGCCTCCTATCCTCTATAATTTGAGGGATCAATCTCAAGCACAATAGGATTCTGTAGCGTAAAAGTATGAACACGCCTGCCAAGTTTTAGTGAAATCGGTTAGTGCGTTCAAAAGTTACCGTGAGACGTACTCTAGACAGACAGACAGTAGATAGATAAATCAAACAGACAAATACCAAACGGTCGAATCAAAACTAAGAACTCGCTTCGCTCGTTCAATTAGGCATTTTCTTCTCTGGCATATTTGTTTAGAATGTACGATAATTGTATCTTTTGGTAATTGGGCCTTTTCATATTCGATATTTTCGTACTTGAATATTTTGGCTGCTTGGATCTTCTTTTTGAATTTTCAATACTTGGACCTTTTGACTTAAACCCTACTTTACTCGTGTTTCATGCATTTTGTTAATCTTTCATATGATTATTCAGAATTTGCACATTTCGTCATTCATTTCCATGATGTGTCTAAAGTTAACTGGACCTCAAGATAGTAACATAACAGCTGATTGCTCCGTATTGCACGTGGTCACTGAATAACACAACCGGTTACACAACATCAATTGGTTGGCGTTTTGTGTAATGTGCATATCAACCGCCTAGGAAGACTTGACTATTTCACTATTGATACAACTTTGGTTCTAATGAAATTAGTGCATTAGAGAGTACACAACTAATCCAACCATTGGAGGACTTCTAGTGTTTCGGCTTTCTGCTTTCTGACCACTGAGCTTAGTGTCAGAGTTACTCTAGAGCAGTGGTTCCAAACTTTTCAGCCCGCGGACTCCCCGAAAAAAATTAAAAATTTCAAGGGCCCGTCTGAGTTATTAAATAAAACAAACAGTAAATATGATACAAACTCTTGTTTTAATTAAAATGTATTAAAATCAAATTCTCTTAACTTGTAAAATTATAATATTAATGATATCAAACATAGTTAAATGTGAACAATGAAGCTGCTTTTGAACAATTAGCTCTGCAATGTTAGGTTTAATGTCTGATAATTTCAATATCAAGTCACTCTCGACATCAAGTTTATTTCTTAACTTTGGCAACCTCGGCTCTGTCTTTACAGCCACACGTGTCGAAATCCAGCTACTTAGGCATAAAACCAGCTACACGGAAAAATGTTTTGCTTAGATACAGTATTTGTACGCGAGATACAGTGCTTATACGTGGACTAGAACAGCGCGATCAGTTATGCGTTGATGCACCGCTCTAGTCCAGTGGTTCCCAAATTTTTTCAGCCCGCTGGCCCCCCCCCAAATAATTTAAAAATTCACGGACCCCGTCTGAGTTCTGAAATAAAACAAACAGTAAATATGATACAAAATATTTTAATTAAAATTGTATTAAAATCAAAATTCTCTTAACTTGCAAAATTATAATATTAATTATATAAAACATAATTTAATGTGAGCAATTAAGCTGCTTTTGAACAATTAGCTCTGCAATATTGGGTTTAATGTCTTATAATTTCAATATTAAGTCACTCTCGACATCAAGTTTATTTCTTAAATCTCACTTCAAATACGTGAGCAGGTAGAATGCGGTTTCACACACATAAGTAGAGGAAAACACAGTTAAACGCTACAAAGTTTTTTTTGCGAGTTCAGGATGGTCAGTCATTGCATATAACCAGAAGTCAGCTAGCTGTAATTGCGAAAACTGTAATTTTAATGAACTGTAAGTTGAAAGTTCTGTCAATGAATCTTCTTTTTGTAGTGTAAGATAGAGGTCTAGTCAGTTTGGCCGACAAACAGATCTGTTGGGTTACACATGAGTTAAAGCCATTAGTTTGAAAATACGTTTACAATTACAATTAGTTTGAACCCAAAACAAAAATACTGGAATCTTCTACTAATTGTTTTAAGATTCTAAAATTTAGATTTTAGAGCATACAAAATCGGAGAAAATCACGGTATATTCTAATTTTTCTTAAAAGCGTCAGCAGACCTCCTGAAACATTGTCACGTAGCCCCAGGGGTCCGCGGGCCCCAGGGGTCCGCGGGCCCCACTTTGGGAACCACTGCTCTAGACCGTTGTTGTATTGCTCGGTGAGCACTCGGGCAGACTTGGACAGTATCGGGCAGGAGAGGACTGAAACAAAGATTACGTGATATTTAAGTCAACATGTTGTGAACAGTTACGGTAGCTGCAAATGCTTAGAGCTGTTATAATATTCTAGTGAAACAGTGCAACGCCAGTTTAATTATTCTAATGTCAACAACTACTGTTCAAAGGGAACACACGTTCTTAGTGTAACTGTGTTTGATCAGCCATGTAGTGTCACAACGTTCAATACTTTACGAAGGTATTTTGTCGTGTCAGTGATGCTCTGACTATTCCAACAGAACAGTGAAACTCTTGCAATGACCATTAGCATTCTGACCCTGAAGAATGTTTATTACTTTAATAAATAATACAGGACTATAAAAAGATTAGCAGATGTTGTTAAAATTGTTGTCTGAACAATAAAGGCCGTTTAGCCTTTACCACAGTACTGACCGGGACATCTGTGTTAGTTTTTTTTAGCCTAATTAGCACTGAAGATGGTCGTCGAAACGTCTGCTGCAATCAGCAGCTTTGGACCACGGCCTTGCAGCCCGGAAAGGAACGTTTTAACAACATTGATTCCAGCCGTGTAAGGCTCAGACAAGATTAGGATGACAAGATGACTGATTCCGTACTAAACTACAAGTTGTCTTGATAAAGTAACCGCAGTAATTTACAACAAAGTTAAAGAAGCTGTACTTCCAACAGAAACAAAATGTTATTTGTCATAACTTAATTTTGTAAACTACAGAAAACTGTAGTTTATAAAAAGGTGTAAAACAAGTTTTAGTGATTAATTCCGAATATCATAATTCTATTTTAAAAGCACACTCAAAGGCACATGTACACAACATAGCTATGACAAATTGGTTGTGTTAATCCAGAGCTAAACACGGTAAAATTGATACAAAATATAAAAAACGTCTTTAAGTGTTAATAGTGGTTAAATTTGTAATCAAATAGTCCTAAAACATAGGTAAAAATACAAAGTAAGTAAAAACTAATATTTCAGAGACTGCAGAGATTCGCGGGCGCCAAGGTTTGTGCAACATATCCATGCTAGTTACAGATTTTTAATGAAGGCAAAAACAGAAGACTTATTATACGTGTCTACGTTCTGCAAGTTTGACTATGCTGTAATGTCATACTAAACATACGTATACCTTCTTAACAAAACTTCGATCACAGTGCTTTCAGTTCACAATAATATCACTTAACAAGCATGCTTCTTGTACAGCATACCCATGAATCAGCTCAAACTTTACTCTGCGCCATTGTCTTTTGAACATCATACTCAAATTGTTATAAATTATCTGATACTTCGGTATTATATTTTGTACGACTTATATGGTGAAAAAAGTGTGGAATCATTACGAGTGGCACATCTTCACTTCCAGCAGACTGAATAGCTTGTGTTCGCTATTTTATATATACAGTATATATATATATATATGTAGTATTTAAAATTTATATTTATATTATCTCAAGATGTTATTTTTCCTTATTTGGAACATGTTTCGAGAGCTCCCGTGCTCTCATGTTTGCTCTCAATAATAACATCTTGAGGTAATATAAATATAAATTTTAAATACTTTATATATATCAAGAAACGAAATGTTGCAGAAAGTGATTGAATATATATATATATATATATATATATATATATATATATATGTATATGACCAATAATTAAATAAAACAAAACGACTATATACCACACATACAGTTAAAAAAATAATGGTTTAATCAACGTTTCAAAGCTGCAATTGTCTGTTGTCCCGAGAACTAACAAAGATGTTACATGTGTGGTTTATTATTCGATAAAACGCAAAGCAATACATTATTTCATTTCTCCCGTACAATACTGAAGTTAGGAACATGGATGTTAAAACGCAATTATTTGCCACGTAATCACACAAACACAGCGTATTGGGGAAGAAGGATCTTCACAACAGACGTCTGATTGTAAATTCTGTCGAGTCTAACTTCAAGTTAGACACACTGTTAATGTAGATTTTGTATTAACTTAAATTTAATATTTAAATAGATTTATACTGTAACAAGTGTATGTATTAATATAATGTTTAACACACACCCATGTAAGTAGTTGAATTTAATACGTTATCTGCTTGATAATAAAGTGTGTATAAATTAAATAGAATTGCTATTTATACAGGACAAAGGAACTCACGTATTCCATTATTAGGTGTAAGTTATACCTTACACGTATAAAATTACAAATAAATATTTGTAACATTACTACGAGACGTAAGACAGTAAGTAACATTACTGAAAGCAATTCAGCAATATTTTAAAATGAAATATGAAATAACTAAGGGTCTTCATACGCTTACTTTATTATGTAATGTGATATTCTTTTTACTTTTGGATTAAATTAAATGAACAAAGTTTAGAATTTTTAACGTGGAAAACATTTATTACTTCGAATGAGTTGTACGAAATGAAACAGAAGATGCTTTGTTTCATAAGACATCTAACACAGTAACTTAAAAAAAAGTTGGCGAATTCTCTTCTGTTGAGACTAGCTATATATTTAATTGTTTATGATATATAACTGGCATGGTACTCAATCCTTATCTTCTATCATTATATATATGGCAAGGCTCTATTATTATCCTCTGTAGGAGATGCAAGAGAGGAGCTGTCATTAAAGGGAAAAATAGTTCAGTTACCTAAAGCTGTAGGATATGTAGGTACCATACCAGGTGCGTAGTACACGAATCTGAATTGGTGATGATGATGATAATGACAATGATGACGACGACAACGACGAAGACGATAATTTCTTTTTCATTTTAGAAGAAATTTTTGTTTGTTTTTAAATTCAGAATATTGTTAGGCGAGTACAAGTATGAATATTGTTAACGTTGTTTATGTTACAAGTAGCCCTACTTAGGCACGCAAACGTGTAAGACAGATACGTACAAGAAGTGTTCAGTTTAAATATGAAGTTCTGTCCCGTAAATGTAACTTTTAGACCACGGCCTAGCAGCCTGGAAAATTCTGACAGTAATGTATCATACGGGTAATGTATACGGGTACCGTAATGTATCATACGGGTCAAAGAAATATAAAATAATGTTTATTAAGTCTGATATATTTACTGAGTCTAACACGGACATAATAATTTATTTTTACTGACGTATCCGACAAGTGTCCTTTAGTCTTGCTTTGGAAGACGCAAAATTCGTGTACCTGGTATAAATTCTAATTAACAGTTTATTTTATAGAATATACTAGTGGAGTTCAGGCTAATCTGAGCTTGCCACAAACTCAAAAGTATCTGGATTTTAAGAGCGTTTCCAGATTGTCAAATATTCCTTTCTAGAATTTCAACGGGTTGTCAAATCATTACAATCGTTTGCCATGAAATATGGAAGTCGTAAGCAAGCTTGCTGTTTTCTCCAGAAATCAATCGGTCTTCTAGAAATTCAATCTGACGTTCCCAGAATTTAATAGTGCATTTTATGAATACGTACGTATTTCTAAAAAAAACGAATTTCTGTATTGTAATTGTCAAGTATTAGCTAACAATAATGGAGTGAGATTTATATTGAGATACCAGTATTATAGATGTTATCAAGGCATTTAAGTAGATCCAATATGCACAGAAACTATTTTAAGTGCCTTGAAAATTCTTGTACACGCACTAGTGGTTAGCTACTTAGTGTGTGCAAGAGCTAAGCCGGTAAATACGTACACAAGGGATAGTATCACAGATAACGGGATTATGAAGTTAATAAGGATTACGCTAACATCATGGATCTGCTCAAATACATGTTAATGTAAACACCATGCATGTTAAATGCACCATCTCCGCTGAAGTTTGAGTATTTGAATAAAACACGAACACAATAAAAAACACGGTGTTAACGACAATAGACTCTCAAAAGATATTATACAGTTATATGTTTTTAAATATACAGCCGTATATTTTGTTTATTGGTCTCTAAATGTTTACTTCTTATTGAATTTTTCGTGAAATTAAGTTTGTTTACTTGCTTTCCTCTTATGATGGTCAATATCTCTCTCTTCTTTAAACATAACTTGAACTTTGTAAAGCAAATCAATTATTTTATGATTCACCATATTACAGTTAAATTGTTTCACATATGAAACGTTACAGCTTTATTAAAGAGAATAGGTTCCTTCACCGTTCTCCGTTCGAGTTTTTCTTCATTCCAATTCTTTTGAAGCAAACGTATTGGCGTACGCTCTAAAAATTACTCATCATAGTCTTCAAATTATTTGATTTTTTTAAAATCTCGTATCGTAGTCAGTATCTACTTGTCTACGTAATTCTACTAAGTATAAATTTTTCATTTCTACTGCGCTTTATACAGGGTGGCGCAGGGAAACGGGAAAATTTGAAGTTGATGTTGGCAGCCCTGTAGATGTAGCAGAAGTGAAACTGTCTAGCAGTAACGGACATTTAGTTACCATTAGAGGTGGGCTAAACTGTTATTTTAAAATAATAGGTATGAAAATACCGTTCCATAAAAATAACAAGTACAAATACCTGTTATTACATACTTATTATACATAACCTATATTATCCTTTGTAAGTAACTCGTTTTGAGTTTCCTGCAGATCTCCTATGTAATATCTTCAAATAAATACACTGCAAGTAGGTTTATTTTCACCTAGATAAACCTATTAATATATTAATAAACCTACTTGCAGTGTATTTATTTGAAGATATTATATAACCTATACTATATAATTTGTTAGAAGAAATAAATTGAAACTAAAAGTATTAACAGTGTTACTTTAAACTGTGACTTTATTAAACTATTACTGTTTAAAAGAAAATAAGAAACAAGAGAATTTATAGGCCTATCTCCCTTTGGGAATATCAATTTAAGTTTTCACTAGGAGTAAACAAACTAACATTGGTTAGACAAATCAGTTGCGAAACTCGGGGCAATGAAATAATTTAGAGTACACGTAATACCACAACAAATAATGTGAAAAAAAAAACATCAGAAACATAAGAGTAAGCCACAAGAGTGAATGAGAATAAACAAAATTTTACAAATAAAAATAATAAAAACACTGTAATAAAATAAATATAAATAAATAAATAAAAACTTATAAATAACAAGCAACAACAAAAGTAAATTAAATGCATTACATATCTGGATAATGCATTACATATCTTCAGATTCATTCACTAATGTACACAGAATATACAAGTCATGAAATGTCACACCTTTTACATTACAATCTGCTTCACTTAACACATTATAAATAAAATTAAACAATTGAATTGTTTTTAAAATACTGGGATTTCAGTTATTCAAACACTATTTTAAATTCGCATTCAAAAATATCAGCTGTTGCACTTTTCTTGATGTTAATCGTGTTCTTCGATCAGATATTTAAGGAACAGGACTAGATAAAGTTCATAAATGTCCATTACAACAATCTCATCACTTACGTGAGATGTGTAGTGAAGTTAAAATCACATTAATAAAAAGTATAATATAGCCTATCAACATCAGCCACTCTATAGGTTATAACACAATATAATTCGTTATTTCAAAATTTACCTAGTTGGTGACTAGTATAATATATAATTTATTAGCATATAATCTGTATTATATATCTGCATATCACACGAGAATAAATGTAACATCAGGATGAATTTTTTCATTTATTAAAAACAGCTTTGTTTCTTTGCGCAGAATGAAGTATTCAGGACCAAAAAGTGGCTTCGTACTAGTTCGTACTCGAAATACGCTTGATATTAGTTGTTCCTAAAATACTAGGTGTTCCTAAAATACTACTGTTCCTCTGATACGCCTAGTATTTGTAATACTCGTTTACTTGTTGTTCCTTGTGTATCGGTGATACCCCTAGTATTTGAAATACTCCTGTACTTGTTGTTCCTTGCGTACCAGTGATATTTTTGTACGCCTAGTATTTGGCCTTGGCGTATTCGTTTACTTGTTACTTGTGTATATAGTTGCGTAAGGGGCGTGCCTCGACTCGGAACAGCGAGGCCGCGAATAACAGGTATTTCAACTTTCCACTCACTGTTACATCCGTTCCACAAAAATATCGTTCCAAAATACCTGTTACAGGTATACCTCCCCACCTCTAGTTACCATGGAGCAGTGGAGCGGTGCAGAGCGTGCGGTCGCTGTAAGGGCGTTTTACCGACATGGTGACAGTTTGACAGCTGCACAACGAGAGTTTCGGCGCCACTATCAGATCCCGCCCCGCGGTCAAGTTCCTTCGTTACACGCAATCGAAACGTGGGTTCGTAATTTTGAAGAGACTGGTTCAGCTTTGAAGAAAAAGCCTAGTGGGGGTGTACGGTCTGTACGTACCCCAGGAAACGTTGATGCCGTGCGAGCTGCCATCTTAAGGAGTCCTCGTCGTTCGGTGCGAAAAATTGCCTCGTCATTGCAGCTCGGACGTCGGAGCGTTCAAAGAATACTCCATGAACTTCAATTTCATCCGTACAAACTTCAGGTTGTGCAACAACTGAATCCTAATGATTGTGTATTGCGCCTGCAAATTTGTGAACAATTGTTGGCTAAAATCAATGAGGATGCTAATTTTCATTCATAAGCTTCATTCAAAATCTTTGAGTGTCCGATGAAGCCCATTTTTACTTAAGTGGATACGTGAATAAGCAGAACTTCCGTTACTGGGCTCAAGGAAACCCTGCTCAGCTTCACCAGCGTCCATTACACAGTACCAAAGTTACCGTATGGTGTGCAGTGTCGTGTCATGGGGTGATAGGTCCTTACTTTTTTGAAGATGAACGAGGCACTGCTGTCACTGTGACGTCTGAACGTTATGTCAACATGCTAGAGTCATTTTTGGCTCCAAGACTCCATACTTTTCCAAATCTTGACATTTAGCACACCTGGTTTCAACAGGATGGAGCCACCTCACACACTGCCAGACAGTCTATGGCAGCAGTGAAACGTTTGTTTGGGGATCGCATAATTTCAAGGAATGCTAACATCGCTTGCCCACCCCGATCTCCAGACCTTTCAGTCTGTGACTTCTGTTTATGAGGACATCTGAAGAGCATCGTGTACCAGACTAGACCAAGAACCCTTGCTCTGCTCAAGACACAGATTGAAGAGGAAATCGGCAAAATCCCAGGTGACACATTGCGCCGCGCTATGCAAAACCTACAGAAACGACTTACTGAATGTGTACGGCAAAATGGGCAGCATTTAACTGATGTAATTTTTAAAAAGTGATGCCTAATGTAATTTCCAGTCTTGTAGAACATATTTTGAGCCTCAAATAAAGTTTTGTAACGTTCCTTCACTTTTTCTAATTATTTCAGATTTTCCCGTTTCCCTGCGCCACCCTGTATATTTATATGACAACATACAATCAGTACCTCTGTTCACAGCTCGCTTATAATACTAATAACTCTTTTTTTATCAATAGTAGTAGTTTAGGAGTTAGGCTGCCAGTCTGAGCCACAATGAAGAGAGCAAGGCTAGTGCTGCGCTCGGTATATTATCCAAGGTATGTAACTCTGCTTCATTTCCATAGGTTCAGTAGACCTGCGGGCTGAATAACGCATTTTGATTTTATTATTCTACATGGACATTAAATCCCATACCTCTAAGTTAGTAGCCAAGTCCCTGCCCTACTAAGCCTCTTTAAAACGTTATAAATAAATAGTTTAAATTATTCATTATTAGCCAAAATTTTCAATTCACAGTCCGTATTAACAGATAAAAACGACAAATGAACGATAGCTGTTCTACGAGAGGGACAGCTTACTAGGTGGGAGTAACATCAATATAACATCAATAAACATAAGAAAATAATGAGAGGGGGCATCGTAGTTGTTGGGAATAACAGTAATAATGATACATAAAAAATGTAATTTGCAGTCGCACATAATCAAAACAGCATATACAGCACAGATCTGAACATTTTATTAAAAAATATTTAGGATTTTGGGGAGCCCCCCCCCCTACAACAGGTTAGAATCCGTCACTCAAATAGGTAGTTGAGACCAGTTTTCAAAATCTGTAACCTTTATGTTTTCTTTTCTTTTTTCATTTTCAAGCCATATTTTTCAATCCAAGCTGTGAAAGTAGCTCGCATACCTTTCCATTTTTAGCTCGGATACACCGACATTTTAAAACATAACGGACTTATGTCTTCGTTAAAAATTTTCTTTCTCGTGTACTCACCACTAAATGGGGTGACGTATAACACTAACTTTAGCTTTTTTTATATTTTTAGTACCAAAAAAGTTGATAATTATGTTCCATGTCATTAATTTTGTAGCCAATGCCTGGATAACATTTCCGATTCATCAATGTTGTCCATGATTTGTAACAATAATTCTGTAGTAATGACGACAACTGTAGGAGTTGCACATAGTTCATATTCATGGATTCATTTTTATCACGTAGTTTCTTTAAAACATTATTTTTCGGAGAAAGATTTCTCTAATTAAGGTAACAGCGAATTTCTCATTTCGGGATTTGTAGGGTCCATTTGGCATAATTTTGCCGTTGATTGCCAACTGGGCGTCCGTGAACCATCAAACCGAGCAAAAATATTGCAAGTAAATCGCAAGACCGACAAAACGACGTACATCAACGAGATATGTGAAGACATTATGTATTCAGTATTATTAAAACCTTTTTTCGCTTACAAAAATACAGAAATAAAAATAACGAAACTCGATATTCAGATGATACGCTTTTCCCTAAGTTGATGAATCTCGGTTAAATTAGATAGTACTGGTTATCTACAAAGGCAGTCGTTAAGTTAGTTAAAGGCATTGACTTTCTCTTTCTTTCTGTATAGAGTAAATAAGAAAACCGTCTATTAAATGTGAATTGCTTGCTTGTGCGTGCGCTCGCGATGCATAACCCTTACGTTACGCATCAAATCCCTGCATCTATTTTTCTTTTTTTGGTTAATTTCACTTGTTTTCACTCACTGCATCGCTTGTTTCACTGAGCTGTAATATAGCTGTCCTACAATTAGTCTTCTCATTAGTTGCTGTGAAAGCAGGTACACACATGACTGTCTGGTCATAGCGTGTATAATTGTCATCACATGTTACATCTGATACAAACGCTAGTGCGTCTATTTAACACGTAAAACAGTAACGAAAAATCCCATAATACCGCTCGCTAGTTTAGCATTGATTCTTCTTTCTCAGTACTGTTTCACGGACCATTATAACTATTGTTTTTGTGCGATACAACGGGGTTTCGGGGAGAATTTGAATTGACTCGAGAGACGATGAAACAATCATCAACTGTCTTCCCACGATAAAGAATCTTCGTCACCGAATTCATCATCCAACACCAACAGTACTTTTACAGTGACCAAACGATGTCATAATGCTTAACATCGCGTCTGATACCACAATGTTGAGTCCATGTTTCATCCAACACTACCACGTGCAGTCAATGCTGCGGGCGCCACTAAACAGTAGTATAAAATGGATAATACGCGGTTAAAATAAGTATTGTAGTGAACGCAACTGACAGATCACACAGAACACGGGGTCCAAGTATCAGTATCAGTACTTATCGTTTTAAAGTTAATTCCACCTGTGTAAGTAAAAATGTCAGTTATGGAAGTCTTTAAAATGTATTACAAAAAGGATCTTTGATCTTTTCAGGACTGGGTAATGATTTCCGTTCACTATTGGCCTGAATGGCCATTTCATTATTGATCTGACTACTCCTTTGTATACCCCCGTAGTGGGTGTTCTTCCTGTGGTCATGTCTATGGTAAGTAAATGTAAAGGGCCACAGTACACTTACCATATAAGGGCCATGTAAGGGCCTATTGAGAAAGCTCCTTATGAAGCAGCTTACTATATCCATGTAGGACGATGTTATATCAATGTTTCTACATTGTTTTTTTTTGTGAGAATGTTATCCCTTATTAAATTTTCCATACATCCCGTCGTTAATGAGATGAGAATATTTTGGATGAGAATCTAATTTGAATCTGTGGGAAGTAATTGATTTTATTTAAGTGGCCAAAATGATGTAGTGCTCAGCTTGATTACCTTAGATGCTTTCTGTATACCATTTTCAGGTCAAAAATTAAAATATGAACATCTACCCATGTGCTCCTTAGGACCATGGTTCATTCTCTAAATCAACGAACGACAAATGTTTCCGCAAAGAGCCTGGTGTCTAGATGCCCTTAGGCATAGTGGGTGAATCAGTCTGTTGGTAGATACTTAAATAACTTTTCTTAAAATATTTTTTAACGAATAACGAGAGGCGATGAGGATCCAATCCGTCGACTAATTAGCGTCTCTATATTCCAGTAAATATTTTATGGTCACAAAAATTAAATTCGTTATTATTTAAGTGTATCATTACAAATTGTTTTCTACATTCCAAAACTTCAAAAATGATTAAATCGTCGGCCAATTTGATTCTACATGGACCGGGGAGACTACATCTGCTTTGCGGTCGTTGTCTTTCTACCTGTGGTGTACGGAAAGTTACTCGTAGCAAGTCGAACTTCTTCCACACGGTACTGTATTCCGAAGTAATAGGTGAAAAACCTTTTCAACTGCATAGATACTCATCTTTGTTTCATTTATTTTAATTATTTATGATTTAATAGTGATTTATTACACTCTTAAGCCAATTAAAAATAATATTATTCAACTCCAAATAGGAGATGCTTGTCCTCGTATTCTTTGTTAAAGAATGTGTTCTCGAGGCTCCGCTTGCAAAGTCAAGCGTCACAAACATAATTTATAGAAAGCCGGATTGATGACCACATGGCGTTTCGGCTCTACATTCGAAATCGTGAACAGAGGAGACGATTACAAAGATATGTTCAAGAGCCTTGCATAATTTGCACTGGCACAGTATACTGAAAAGAGGCATACGATGTATGTTAACATAATTTATCGACAGAATAATGTACACGGCCTCAACCCGGCAGCAGTGACAAGTTCCATGTACATTATCGTGGGGAGATTGGATGTAGAACACGACATATTTGTAATGAATCAATACAGAGACTGGTTGTACGGTATTAAAATGTATTGTATTGCAGAATCGATAGTCCAGGGAGAGCTATCAATGTCACACAGTTATCCGACGCGGGGGTGTAACTGTCACATTACACTGTCTGTCAACGCACATATGAAAAATGTTAACGTTTTGTATCAAACACTGTGGGGGGGGGGGGTAATATCTTGCAACTACTACTATTAGACACTGTTAAAGTCATTTTTGTTAATTATAAATGTCTTATATTACAAACATGCAGCAAAGATACCTAATTGGTTTAGAAGTGTCAAAAAACTTATCATACATTTTTTTTATTGTAAGAACTTAGGTCATTTGCAAAAACGGTTTAGTTACACGTTTCCCAACGTGGGTTACATTTCTGTAGTGAAATAAGTATATCATCAGTAATTATTTCAATATTTCACGACACAGAATTCCTTTGAATAATATAACAGATGCAGGAAAGAATTAATAGTAATTAAACCTGGTGCCTTGAAAAATGTAATTATTTAACAAGCTTCAACAAACATTTTATGACTATCTAATGTACCAGTTTTTCCTATCATTAGGAAATATAATTTAAACTCTCAGTTGAACCGGTGAGTAGAAAAGGGGAATAACTACACTTTTGTAATAACTTAAACTGAACTGCTGAGTGGAAGAAGGGAATACCTGCCCTGTAGTAGGTCCCTTTTCCATTAAAGTTGTATCAGTGAATGGCTCGGCCCACAATTTTGCTGGTGTGTCCACAGGTTTATTTCACTATTGTGTAAAAGTACTTACTTTGGTTAATGAGTTAAATTTAACATATTGTGTTTGTGTACATATTTTTAATGTGGTCAGTCTGTTTAATATTATTCATTAGGTAGTTTTGTGCGATAATAATACGTAGAAAGTAAAACTTTCTTTGTTTGTGACGTGAATGAGAATATCTTTCAGTGGTCAGTTCATATAATAAAACTTAATGTAAATGATTTTAACTTTCCACCTGATAAATCGTATGACAGCACAGTATGTATGAACAAGAAAAAGGTGATGATGTGAAGATAATGAAATATTTGTTAAGGAGTACAGGAAACTGGATAACAGTATTTTATCTTGGAAACTTAATGATAGCAAATAAGATGCTGGCCGCATAGACGACTAAGATGCACAATAGAAAGTTAAGATCAGATGTAAAATTCTTTTTATGTTGTTGTGAGGTACGGCATTGTATCTATAGAAACCCTTGTAACCTAGCTAGAATCACAAAAGTTTTCGAGTAAACATTAGTCTGAAAAGTGTTATAAACTTATTTTAGCTTTTAAATATATTTAAAAAAAAAATGTAAAGGGGAAAGATTGAGAAGCAAATAAAGTAAAGGTTATTATCAAGAAATGGAAAATGGGAATAACTTTGAAAAATTAAAAATCATGCACAGCATACAGTAGGATATGAAGCAAAGGTTAGGATAAAGTTATACTCTATCAACAATGGTGAACACTTTCCCTGTCGACAACATTTAAATGAAACCAATAGGAAAAGTTAAAGTGTTTTTTTTTTGTTTCCTGAAAAGTAGGGTCCACGTAGTTATTCCCTTTTTCACTCACCAGCTCAATTAAAAGATTTCATTTAACTTTTTCTTTAAGCATGAGAATACTATTACAATAAATGAAGCAGGAAGTAAAGCAATTATAATGATAATTCTTAATAAAGAAGAAAATGTAGTCTTGGCAATACTTAACAGAACTTACAGTTTCTGAAACGAGTATCACTCTTAATTTCGTACTAGACAGTAAAATATACAGGCCTAGTAATATATGAAAATACTAAACTATGTTTTCAGGGGGATTATATTTTCGTTAAGCAAACTGATTGATTTATAGAAATACGGCCACACAATGAACGGTTTTTGAATAGACAATTTCTTGAATACTCAGCGTCAGAAGTGTATGAACGCCTATTCTTTAAAATAGTCAGAATTCAAACTCGCTTACGACCTAATACGAAAATGTAAAATGTTCACAGCAGTAATGTTATCACATTAAGGCTGAAAATTTGAGAGACAGAGAGCAAAAGAGAAAAAGAAAAGTCAAAATATAACGAGGAGGAGAGAGAGAGAGAGAGAGAGAGAGAGAGAGAGAGAGAGAGAGAGAGAGAGAGAGAGAGAGAATGGTTTATAGCGCTCACAAACAATTGATATTACTATTTGTTCTAATCGTGGCAGTATTCAGTACAATCGAATTCATCAGTGTAACGACAAAGATAATTTTAGTATTAGAATCTTTGGCTCGCAGAAAGTTTCAAGTCGGTACAATAAAATTTCCTTGAATTTGCGAGGCATGTCCTGGAAACCCGTTTGCAAGGTTTTGGTCAATCGGAGGCACTCATATAGCTTTTAATGACTTTGTTAAATTGAAAATTTGGTTAAATTTTTGGTGTTATGAAACAGGTATTGTCAGTTTTTACGTGAAAATTTAATGATAGGATGTTAAATACGAATACGTGGATGTTCCCCATGGGTCAATGTAGGTCACACTGAAATTCATCTTTTGAAAACGCAGACCTATTGTACACGTGCATTACTCACTTTTTATTATTGTACTGAAAAAGAATGGGTAAATACCACACACACACACACACACACACACACACACACACACACACACACACACACACACACACACACACACACACACACACACACACACACACACACACACACACACACACACACACTCACTCACTCACTCACTCACTCACTCACTCACTCACTCACTCACTCACTCACTCACAACCGCACACATACGTGAATTTTTCTGTTTGATTTTAAGCGACAAAAGACTTCGCCGATTCTTAAAAATACTTTTTTGGTGTGAAAGTTTAAGTACAATTAAACAAAAAAATTTTGATAGGAAGGAAGAAGATAAGATCTAATTAGTAACTTACCTCTGTCTTTAAAATATTAAATACATGTTCTTACGATAAAGGTATTGTTAGGTAAGCTTTGATAATTTGTACATGTCTATTTTGGCTACTGTCCTGTTTGCTGGGAGAAAATGAGATCAGTCCTGTCGAACCGTCCCATTGGCGACATTAATGCAGATCATTCCTGCCATTCGAACTTTCATTTGTATACAAAACTTTTAGACCCCACGCTGCAACTATTAATTTCCAAAGCAGTTCATTATCAGGAATAGGAAGGCTGTTCCTTTGGCGCGCGCGCGTGTAAACACTGAGTGTATAGGAAACACAAACCATTAACTAACCATAAAATTCACTGACTCATAAATAACGTAACATGTTTTCAATACATTTATCTATATAAGCTTACATAAAAGCGAAATACCACTCACTTATTCATACACTCACTCATCACGAAATCTCCATAACTATAAAGCCTACAAACTTGAAATTCGGCACGTATGTTCCTCTTGGCTTCTAGGTGCTCGCTAAGAAAGGGTTTTGAAACCTTTAACGCCTAACCGCGAAAACCCGCTAAAAACCGTGACACCGATAATGCAGCTTTTTTTCAACTGTACGCTTCCTGGAAGTCTAATGTTTATTTTTTTACTTTGCTTTAGGCTTTTGGGGAGTTACTAAACAGTATTTTTTTCATCTAATCTATAACCACGAGGAAGCCGGAAAATAATCGCGAAACAGTTCACCCTTTCCCTCTATTCCTTGCTATGTAGCGTTAAGGGTTTATTTTGAGTTCTAAGTTCGGCACATGTATTCCTCTTGGCTTCTGGGTGCTCACTAAGAATGAGTTTTGAAAGGTTTAATGCCTATCCGCGAAAAAACCCGAAAACCGCTACACTGATAATGCCACTGTTTTAGTTGTATCCTTCCTGCAGTACTTTTTTCCACCACCTTCACGAGAGCAAACAGCCGTTGTCGCCAACCGTGAACACCTGAGGGAACTGTCTTATGATACTGTTCAGCTGTCCGAAACAGTTGCTGTGAATGTTCCAAAATTAAATCAAGAACAGAGGAAAGCCTACGATGAAATCATGCACATCATTGCTTCTGATTCTGGGCAGTTGTTCTTTCTTGAACAACCCCAAGAACTGGTGCACTGGTGTTGCTGGTGGCACTGGCAAAACGTTCTTGATCAATCTGTTGTTAGCCACAATTAGAGGCGAAAGGAACATCGCCGTTGCCGTTTCTTCCTCAGGTATTGCAGCTATGTTGATCGACGGAGGCACGACGGCTCACTCTGCCTTCAAGTTACCTCTCAACCTGAATCATTCTGAGTCTGCACTTTGTAACATTTCTGAGCAGAACGACATGGCTCAGGTGCTTCTAGAAGCCAATGTTATTGTGTGGGATGAGTGCACCATGAACCACAAGGGAGGTATTGAGACTTGAACAGGACGCTCCAGGACATTAGGGGCCGCAAACGTCTTATGGATGGAGTTACGGTGCTTTTGGCTGGTGACTTCAGACAGACCTTGCCTGTTGTGCCACGGAGGACACGTGCAGATGAAGTCAAGGCCTGTCTCAAGTCATCCCTCTTATGGCCTAATGTCAAAGTCCTGTCTTGGAGAGTTAACATGCGTGTCCACCTCCAACGTGACTTGAGGGCAGAGGAGTTTCCTAAATTATTGCTTGATATTGGTGATGGCAAGATTTTGGAAGAGGAGGGAAGAATAAATATTCCTGGTAACCTTTGCGATGTGGGAGATCTGATCAGCTTCAGTGACTGAATATACTCCAACATACATCAGGCTAGAGAGGATTGCACTTCATGGCTGAGGTAAAGAGCTATTCTCACTCTAACAAACGACTCAGCCAACAGCATCAACAACTTTCTGTTGGAGAAGCTGCCGACTGAGCATATGAGGAATGAGTCTGTGGACTCTGTGGTGGAGGTCGAGGATGCTGCACATTACCCTGTGGAGTTCTTGCATACTCTTGACCCACCAGGAGTACCATCTCACGTCTTCTACCTCAAGGTTGGCGCTCCAATCATGCTGTTGCGGAATCTAAACCCTCCGAAACTGTGCAACGCCACCAGGCTTCTGCACAAACATGTCATCGAAGCCACGATTTTCACAGGCGTCGGTAAGGGAGAAACCGTCATCATCCCCCGAATTCCTCTAATCCCATCAGATTACCACTTTCAGTTCAAACGTCTCCAGTTTCCCGTTAAGGTGTGCTACGCCATGACCATCAATAAGGCACAGGGGCAGAATTTGATAGTGGCTGGTGTGGATGTGAGGACTGACTGTTTCTCCCATGGCCAGTTGTACGTTGCGTTCTCCAGAATCAGTTCACCTGACAGCCTGGTCATCCTCCAGCCAGAGAGCAAAACTAGGAATGTTGTTTACAGGGAGGTCCTGAGCACTTAATCTGAGGTAGCAACTAAAAGTATATGCTAAGCAAGTTAGCCTGGCTACGTAGACCAAAAAACCAGGGGTGGTGGTGGGATCAAAGGGCTTAAGCCCATCTATTTTATTGTTGTTAGACTTACAATAAGGGACTGTTTTAATCTCTAACAGAAACTTAGCTTACCTTCTCTAACTAAATAGTACAGCGTCATTTTTAACAACTCATTAATTTTCAAGCTTTAATAGTTGATTGATCTAGCTTGATCAAATTGATCATCTTCAAGCTTGATCATCTTCAAATTGATCGAGCTTAAAGCTTAAATAATTTCTCTTAGTTTCAAAATACCGGTATCTAAGCTTCACAAATAACCTATTTATATTCTCTGATTTTACATTGTTTTTTCTGATAATCACCGTAGCGAAGCACGGTTATGCAGCTAGTCAACTAGTAAAGTACACTCGCCTACATTACTCTTACATCGCCTACAAAGTTCACATTATCTTTTCAAATCGATAAAGAAAATGATTCTCGGCAATAAAAGTGCTAGACAAATTTTATCCCGAAAATACGGTACAGGAAAAAGATGTTCACTGAAAGCGCGATGTTGACTGCATTAGCATCGAGCAACAAACTTCCGGTAGGCGAACCAAAATATATATTGTGTTTTTGAGCACGTTCAAACACGTTCCCGGATTCAGAAATACAGTTCTGAAAATGCGGCTTAAAAAGATGTTTGTTAAATGTGTTCTTATAATAGTATCATTATAAAATAAATTATTTCTTAAATGCTCACTTAACAACTGATTACTAATTGTTATTCTCTGTTGGGTAGAAAAAAAACGGTAGTACTTAATTGTCTTGTTATTCGAGAACATTAACATGCATATGATCAGTGCGAGAGGTTGTGGGTCCGGGTGTCACACCTCTACCATGATTTACCGAGGACATAAAAGCCTACGTCAGTAGACTTGATATATAATGAGACTTCTAACCTACGTGTGAACCACTCTGACCTGGCGACAGTACATCAAGAGAATCAATGACCAAGCTGGAGCCCGTCTCCGATCGCTACGAATCCTAACTAGCGTTTCTGCCGCCCTGTGCAGTATTTATGAGTACCGCCCCCTCCCTATTTTAACGCTGAACACATCCACGCACACTAGACCTACTCTAAAGATACGGCGATTGCCTTCAAATGACAACTAGGAATGTTTACGTTGTTGTGTTTATCAAATTGCAATATTAAAGGGTAGTATTATCTGCTGATGACTCAGGCAAGGCAGCACTCATTGTCAGGTTTACGTTCTCTCGTTCACGATTTTTCGACTCTTCGTTAAACTCCGCTAACTTTTAAGCATAAAGTAATTCTTACTGATCTTACATATTGTGATGAAATTAAGTGGACAATTTTATTTTTTCCTTCAATTTAAAAACTTAGCATTTCGGAATCTGCAGCCTTTTAAATTTGCCGCCCTGGGCGGTGGCACGGTTCGCCCCTGCCTGGAGCCGGGCCTGTCCTCACACGTTTACTCAAACACTCTCTCTACGTTGGTACCACCACCTTCTCATCGGCCGGTCTGCGCTGGCGTGTGAACTAATCCCACTCAACTTTACATACACGGCTGAAGGATGCTCCAGAACAGCCCGAGAGATCCAAAATTGGGCTTCTCAAATATCACGGAAAAAAACCTACGTGTGATGCATTTTACAGAATGGAGAGGCTTGAGGCAGACGAGACATAGAAAACCGGGCTACAAAATGGTTTACAATCAGTCAAAAAGATATAAGAGATCAGTCATACAATGTACGGTTGGTGCGCTTTCATGTAATGATGAATAGTAGAACTGTAATGTATGAGCCAATCAGATTGTCCCGTTAGTAAAATGAAACGAACACTTGTAGTTAACGTGAACGCGTCGTTGCCACAGTTAGAATTCAGCAACTGCAGCTTATCGCCTTCAATTGTAGCCGACCCGTAGTGTCACCGTCATTCTGTTGACGTGTAAGGCTTCGTTTTAAAATGGTATTCAGAACCGTGTCAGCAGCGCAACCACAAAATTAATTACTACTGGGTGGAGCTAAAAAATTAATTATTACTGATAAAATTCGCGTTGATATTGATGTTAACGGTTAAAGCGGGCCAGTAATATGTCTTACGCTGTAGCCTACACAACCCAACACTAACACCAAAAATAATAAGCATATTTTTTAATATAAATAATCCTCAAAAAAAGAAACAAAAACGCATACAGACTACTGTGATTAACGCTCGCTTTCATATTTAAAAATACGTAACGTATGTTATTACGAAAATTGAATTAGTACGGTTGTTGCAAATCTGACCTTTCACTGTGTTCTTCTTTCTGCCTCGCAGTGTCGCTTTTTTCATTTTAACCTTCTCGTAAATGTGCAAAAATCTTCAATAAATCTGTGTTGTTTTTTCATATCATTATTATTAAGGAACAATTTCATCGGGACGTTTTCAGCCTAGTTTATTAAGTATTTTGACTACAAATTGGTACATGAACGATTTCTGATTTAGAATCAACATGGTTCTTTTTCAGTATAGTGTACAGTGTCAATTATAAAATTCTTCTTCCCTTACAGTAATTAATTAATAAAAATCGGTAAAGCCATTTCATGTATGATATTGTAAACGACCAAACGTTTTTATATAGAACGAACAATAAATGCTTTTTGACTTTATAGTTAGTTTTTTTAAAATATCGCGAAACTCTGTGCGTATATTAAACTGTTTGCTAATCAACATATATTCTTCAAAAGGCCTTCGTTGTCACAGTACACACGACGTTTCAAAAGGTGCTAATGTATTCTCAAAATGTGTAAAAAGTAACACGGCCTTTAGGCTTTGTTGTTGAACCCAGATGTGTTATGGACTTAAATATAATCTGGCAAACTCCTCCAAACTACCAGCTTTAGACACGTTGGTCCGTTAACACTGTTAAATATCTATTCCAAATTTACCGTTTTATGATGGTAAATGTCCGAAGATCCTTTTAAAATGTTAGCATTTCGAATTTTTATCAACAGTTAGTGGTAAATATCAAGGTTTACCGCTGCGTTGTGGTAAAAGCTGCACTCGGAGGTTTTCGTTGGCTTGCCGACCTCTTCAGACATGTTCCAACATGTCTATTAGTCACATTCATTGTCAATGTGTTTTACATCGGCTAAGTTTTTGTCTGTCCTTGTGCGGGTACGTATGTCTTTGTATCTTTCGTTTATTAATATTATATTTGGTATTTGTTCGGTTTTCGGTCTAGAGAAATGAGTGACGAATGAGTAAAAGATTTTATGAACTTTTAAAGGAATCGGTGGGTAATAAAAAGGACAACAACTTTATTTATCCAAAGAAAAATATAATACTTTTTAGCTGAAGGAAAAACGGCAAAAACTGTGACTTATAAACATTCTGTGCACTACAGGCGTTTGAAACGTTCTTATTAACGTTCTTAAACATGCACTACAAAGAAATATTCTTAACATCGGTGGTGAAGATAAACTCATAGTAGGCTACCTGTTTCTGCGGGGCGAGAAGAGAGATCCTTTACTACGTTTGTTTTGATGAACTATGTACTATGTACTACACAAAATGGTTAAAATGGTTTTAAATTTTCTTTTTTTTTTAAGTAAACTTCGTTAACTTTATCAATTTTTATATTTTTGGCTGTAGGTTTTTTAAATAGTTTTACTTCAGTTCATTGTAAAACGCTAAATAAAAAAAGCAGTAGTGTAATGCGTTAATTTTTGTCTCCTTTCTTCATGAATTTTTACGGAATGATTTTTTTTTTTAATTATTAACTATAAATTTCTTTAAAATTAAAAATATTACGCTTTTACCACAATGCAGCGGTAAATCTTGACATTCACCACCAACTGTAGGTAAAAATCCGAAACGAAAACATTTTTAAAAGGATCTTCGGACATTTACCATCATAAAAATTACCGGTAAATCTTAGGCTATAGGTTACCGGTGAATCTTAAGATTTACCTTACTTCGCACTTTTACAGTAACATATATTTATTTATTTTTTCCGGCAAATACTAGATTTAACTAAGAATTCTTTTGCTCAGTTGGAACAAATTCTGGCATACACGTTAGACATGACAGAACTAATTATGACTTATTTTAATCAGAAATTTGCAAAATGCAAAAACATTCGTGGTAGTGTCCAGGCTCATTTGACGATAAAGCAGATGCTTAACATTCCGACCAAAGTAATATTCGGTAAGAGAGTCATATCAATAGAGATGAAGTCTTATTCAATGGGCAATAATGTTTCCGCAGTCTAAACAAAGCTGAGCAAACTTGCGATAGAACACAGGATCATGATAAGCAATGAACTATGTCTAATGCATGGATGACGTACATTATCCTGTTTAAATTGGTCTCTTGTTCAAATTGGTTGTTTTAGCTATAGTTTTTGTATTGTATTACCGATAAGAATTTAGAATAGGTCAAACTCTTAAAAATTTTATTTGTCATTTTTCTATGTAATGTGTTTGTGAAAGTGTGCGCGGGTGCGCGAGTTATTTTATTGTTTATTGTTATTTTATTTTAAAGTTTTTCTACTGTGTCCGGTATAATTATCCGATTTACATGATACTTGAACAAGATATAAAGTTTAATATTAGCTACAATTTTCCTATATTCTGAAATCTTCAAATAACTGTTAAATGTGAATTTTTGTTATATGAAATCTTTATGTGAAACTCATTCAAGCGTGAAGTAATAAAATCCCAGATAATTATCTGTGCAGGCTTTACCAATTCCATGCAAAGTGTTGCATGAAGAAATATTCGTACCGTGTGCATATTATCATGTGACCGATAATTGGCCAATTAGAAGGCAGTAAAATCATTGAAAATTGTCTATTGCCATGTGCAGATCAAAGGCAGTTCATCTTGAGCATTCGTCTAGTAAACGTGCGGTCCGCGTTCAAGAAGTTTCTCTTGCGTGAACACGTAAACTGTGCGAAAGGTGTACGAAAACTTGGAACTCTGTGTGAGTTATTCTACAGACCCAAATAATTCAGTTTTCATAATATAATTGTGGATTTCAAGTATCCATGTTAGTCAAGATATCCTCATAGGGAGTTCTACCGACCGCGGTAGAACTGGTGACAGTGGTGACGCGAGGACACTTGAAGACGAGCCGGAGGTGTTCGCCTATACACCGCTTTTCATTAACACCCACGTTACACCTTGAGATACGTAAATAAGTAAAACAATATTAAAACATTTTTAAAAACCTTTAACAGTAAATTTTTTAAAAACCAATAATCAGTGTTATCGCAGCGAGGCAGTGTTGCAGTTCGACGAGCAAGTTCAGCGTGTTTATCATCAGGACATCAGCCCAGCAGAATCCACGAGGGAAGGACACACGAGATATACGCACCGCCTTCAGCCATCTCGCCGCATCAAATTGGAACATCTTCACTCAAGTAACAATGTCAGATCTGAACTTTATATAAACTTGTTTTCAAACAATATTTCAAAATTCATAACGTTTGTGTATGTTTAAAAATATATCATATGAACTATTATTCAATTGGTGTGCAATAAATAATTATAATACCTCCAATATAGACTTATTGATTTATAAAACACACACTTTAATCCTATGCGCAAGAATTAATTCAATTGTGTTGTCGCAAACTGTAATATGAAATAGGCTGTGCGTTAGGAATGTTTCATTCAAGAGATCAAGATACTGTTATGTTTGCATATTACAGTGGTGAAATCGAGTTAGGTGATGGTATCTCAGCCATTCAAAATTTATACGGTAAACCACAAAACATTTCCATAATCCGTCCCGCACCTACCCCACCAAGCAGTCTTGTGTCCCCTCCAATCTGCAATTGTCCCTCTCTCTATCTCCTTTACCAACAGATGGACAATCGATAGATACTAACCAATTTTATCTGCGCTATTTAAAAAACATCAACACGTTCACATTCATATGCAAATAAGCGAAAATTTGGTCAAACCGTTAATCTCAAAATCATGTATTGTATCAGATGTCTACGGGTTATATAATCAGGTGCTGTAACATGACATAAGGTAGTGAAAATACATTGATAATTAATTATAAAGCAAAGAAGCTGAAGACAAGAAGAAAGGTCAAGAACTTATAACTCAGAGATTAATAACCAAATGACAAAATGACAAATGACTAATAAACTGACGATGACTTGACTCAATAGATTGGATAAACACAAGAAAGAACAATGGAACAAGGAAGAAGGAACCAGGAACCAAATGTAATCAAGAAATTGATAATGAACATTGTAATCACCAAATTATGACCACTAAATGCATGTAAACAAATGCACTAATATAGTTAGAGCATAAATGAGATGTACCTATGTTAATAATAACAAATAAGATAGTAATGTTATGCATATTATATGAATGAAGAAATGTACTTATAAATATAAGATAGGGAGTTAAAAATAAACACACCCAAATGAATAGTGATAAACACAATCAAACCAGTAAACCATACCCTGAGGCAAATAAAGGCCATAGTTAATAGTCAAAAGTGATCATTAGTGAATGGAAAATAAAGTAATTACTCATAATCAATAACCACACGATGATGTTAACATAATTAGACAACATAGTGAATAATATCAAGTGAGTGGAATAAAGAGTTTATCAATACAAATAAGTGGTGACATGCAGTTATAGCATGTTACATAAAAAAGTGAAAGTGAATAAATAAAAAAACCTTCTATGAAGGAAAGAGTGTAGTGGGTGAACATAAAAAAGTATTTTAATAGTAGACTGTATTAGAATATCTAAACAACCTGTGATACAATTTGTGCTAGCAAGTAAGATGAACTAATTATACTGTGATTAATTTAAGCAATAATTAGTAAGAATTATAAAATAAGATAGAAATTAAGTCATTAGAATGAAGGGTAAACAAGAAAGATAGACACTGTATTCTAGTGAAGGAATGAGGGAGTAGAGTATATTGTATAAAGTACAGTTTAACAGTAGTATAATAAGAGTTTTGTTGTTGTTTAAAAAACCAATATAATGTAATAAATTATAAGTTAAAACAGATAGTAGTATGAAACAGAAAGGTAGTTAGAAGTTTAATTTCAGACTTGAACCTGGCAAGAAAATGTTTATTGTTATAATAAGAGGTGTAGTTAGAATCACCAATGTTTATTATTTGTTTCTAGTAAAAAATTGTTTTAATGTACCATATATAAAGGTAAGGAGTTACAAAGAATGTTAGATAGTAGTATAGGAAAATCTAGGCTCTAGGCCTAACAGTTAATGAAGAATTTTGTAAATTTTAAAAACAAACAATAGCCCAGTATCAAATCAGAATATACCAAATGTTTAAACAAGTTAAGTAGGTATACCCAATACAAAAATGTATAAATAACATCCAGTTTTAGATAAAATATATATAAAATATAAATAAGAAAAATAACGAAAATGTGATTAACTACTCAAAAGTAACCATGGGGGGTATCAAAATGATCCTTATCAAAAATTACGAACAATGGTATTCATGTAATAAACATAGCTATTAACATAAGAAAGAAATCTTAATTTGAAGATATTTTATAGATTTAAACTAAAATAAAACGTTAGAATATAACAATGACATAAATTAACGACCAATGAGAATTAGCATAATTTAATAGGTAACCATAGCAACCGAAATTTATTACCAAAAAACCGTTGGAATTTTTATTAATCCATTATTGACCGACGCGGAGGGCGGATGTATGCAGCTCTCAACCCAAATTTTGTTATAAAAACGTAAATTTTAACCAAAACCAGAAGGAAGAAGTATAGTGAAAGCATTCTATGGAACACCTGATGAACTAATTATTATTAAATTACTCACACATAAAAATATCAGTGGAAAATAAGAAGACGTCGAAGAAACGTAGCTGACGAATCATCCCGAAGGAAGAAGAGGATCGACCTACTTCAACCTGAGAATACAAACGACCGCGGAACAAGAGGGAAGCCGAACTTTATGTGAAAACCATCTGAACGAGAATTGATGAACATCCGAGGAGGAGAAGACGACTAGACCCATCCGTAAGAAGTAGACTAACATCGAGGAAGCCCCAACGAGAACCGATGAGTATAAAACAATAATTTCACTAAAAAACGAATTCCCCTTTTTATCCATAATAACGAGTCACAATTTTCACTTCACTGATCACTATTTTGAACTAGAACTGAAGGTAATTAAAATATCACTATTAATGAACTTAATCAATTAATAACTATTTAAACTGATCTATAATAAATTATTCATGAACATAACTTGTTGTCAAAATCCTAACCAAACACTATTCTAATTCTCATTGCTGATAACTTACTTGTATGTATTAATGTATTAAATATTGTGTACCTAGTTTTAAGAAATATTATAATTTTGTGCATTTTAGCCGTTAATCCAAAACTTCTGTAGTCAAAAGGACTTTTTAACACGCCTTGCGACAAATTTTATTGTAAACAAACATTATTCGCCAAGCAGGCGTCTTCATGATACAAACGACTGAGCATACCAACTGAGCAATTGTAAAAGCCGGTACCAATATAAATTAATGTACTATTGAATAATTGAAAATTTTAAAGGGTTTTATAAATCTTATTGTTCTGCAACGCTGTATGTTTGATTCGTATACAATAAAGTAATATATAGAGAATTATTAAAGTGAAAACAACAAAACACCACAGTTAGCGAGGTCGACACTGCAAGGCGGCGTGAGCCAATCACGTGAAGAGGCGGCAAGATTCAAACTGAACGCCGAGAGATACGGTTTGCCCGTAAGTAGTAAGAAAAAGTACAACCCGACTCGCTATATACGAATAACATTCACAGAAGTAACTGAACTGATTAATACCCTCAATTATACACCTATACTATACTACGAACCCAACGAGCGAATTAAAAACCGCTCGTCACACACACATTTACGATATGAATACAAGATCGGGTGACAAAACATACAATTTTAAACACCCCGCACGAAGGTCATATTACAAAGTGACGCTTCCAACGTGTGGCAGAATAACACGCATTCTACAAATCTATAACACCAATAAACGTTTTATTACAGTGTACATAATAATGGACTGGTTAACCTTTCTTCCAAGAAATTTTCTAAAAGTTTTAGTCGTTTACAGGCCTTGTGTAAAGATGCTTACTTATTTACTTACATATCCAAGTTATGTTACTTGGATATACAAGGCTAGTTTAGTCAGTATTCGGTTATCACCAAACTGTGTACAGTATACATTAGCTACACAAGCTGAGAAGATGATTACAGGGAAGTTGATAAATGTACCTTTACCACAGTATCATGGGGATCATATTTTGTCAGACGCTTTTCCGAGTATGCCATATAAAATTACGTTAGCGATGGAAAAAATGGTTTACTTTATCATGATTGCATTCAGTTAATTGCTTCTTTTATGGTACTAAGTCAAGTTTGGCAAACAGTAAATTCAAAACGTCGGCCATCTTTTTGCCTTTATTAAGAATATCTAGTTTTTCTACTAGAAAATGACTCAATTTATTGCCTTTGAAATTAATTAATTTGAAAACACAATGTGTATAATAAAACGCAAATACAATAACCGAAATTATAAGAGTGCTCCAAGATAAGGAAACGGAAACAGGAATACATTCTACGTTCTACTTCACAGAAGAATACTCGCAAATTTGTAAATATTTTGTAAGACAATTTAAAAAATAGGGAAGTGTGTGTAAGGAGCTTCTTCAATGTTCAATTGGTTACTTATATCGGAAATGTTTTCTTCTACTCTATAAATAATTGCAGGAATATTGGAAAACCACTAACTGGCATTTTTGCAATAACATAATTCTTGTCAAAGCCATTAGCAAATTAATTTTTAAGTATAACAGTTATTCAAACAAAAAAAAAACTAAACTCCTTTCGCTTAACCTTATTCTTTGAGACAGAATTTTTGGTTTAGAATTAATTAGTGAGACACCTTTTACTTTGTAGTTGAGAAAGGGTGCTGTGATCATTATGGTATTTGCCATCGCAAAGGGTACCGCAAATTTTATGGCTGGCTAGTGGTTCGTGTTCCCTAGCCTACTCCCAAGTATTTACACGCAAAAAATACGAGACTTGAACGACTTTAAAATGATTTCAAAATATCGTCTCTTTCATTCATGGTCTGAGAAATAATTTCTTTTCCAAAATTACAATTCACTCAAACTTACTTAAATAAAGAAAATTCTTGGTCACTTTCAATACGTAGGCTACATGACACAGCATTACATTTCAAATCTATGAGGATCTGAGACAAACGTAATCTGTTTTTTTTTCTAGAAAAAAATTCGGGCAATTGTGGAAGTGAGGGCACTTAACGAAATTTATATGAAATTTTATACAGTTATGGCCCTCCCCATTCTTTTACATGGATTCAAACACGGATCTATTTAAAAATATATAAACAATACACATGCTGCAGAGTGTAATGCTTATTATATAGGCCTATTACAGAAAATATAGGAAAAAACGTATGTCTACTCATAGGTAACTATTTAAATATAATTCTTCTACATGATGCACAGAACAGCAAAAATAAAATAAAACTTTTGATATAAAACTAAATAACAGTTTCAATTCTTTAAGCAAATAAATTATTTCACAGAACCGATGTATTTGTAATAGTACGCCTACATATATCTATGAAAGTAAGCAGTGGGTATAACAGTGTATCAGTAAATAATTAAAAGTAATAAAGGGGATAATAGCTACACTATAACTCTCGTATCTGTGGAGTCTACAATGCCCAAAATATACAGTGACCTCTGACAGTTGATTTCAATCATCAACAGAAACAAAACTGGCACAGAAAATTAACAGTTAGTAACTTGTGTTGATGGTGCTGTAGCAATGCCTTAACATGAAAGATTTGACTCTCTTATAAACGACCAGCGGAATATTAAGGGTCATCGTTTGTATGTGAGATATCTTGTTATATACCAGCTAAATTAATAATATTACCATATCGTTGTAAAACAGCATTTTAATACTTACTATGTGGTATCTTAGTTACAGCTAACTAAATAATACATAAACCCATTATAGATTTTCAATTTTAGTTAAGAATTACGACTACATATTTCAGGTAGAAATTTTGTAAGAAATGTAGGAAACACATAAGAATTGAATTAAAACTAATTCGAAAACGTTTTTCTTTGTTGTTGTTTTTCTTACAGAAAAGAGAATACTTTTGCTTTGTATACACTGGTTAACAATGATTTTTTTAAATGCTCAGTTTTTACTAATTCTTATGTATTTCTGGGTGCTGATTCTGAATATGCAATCAACATTTCTTTATCAACCTCAGCTTTTTTTTTACTGCCCTTTTTATTTTTCAATAAGTACCATGCATAAACTCCATATGCATAGAATTTTGTGAACTTAAATAATATCAACTGAATAGCTTTGGTTTATTTATAGCAACAACTAAGTATATCACTACCGACACGGAACACAAAGTTTTTTATTGGTAAAAAGGTAAAAGTTTACCTTATAGCCTGAACCAGTTTTGGTTTATTATAACTTTCGTCAGAGACTGCCACTTGGAGAGCTGTACGTCTTGTTCTTGGCGACGGCATCGACTTTTGAAGGATCGATGTTGTGTGTGTGGGGTGTGATGTGTTCGAATAATACGTGTGATTTAAATTGTGTCTGTTCGTTTAGGATGTCTGAAGCAACGTCCTGTCTGGCCTATGTAGAATTTGTTGCAATCTGAGCAACTTAGTTTGTAAACACCAGGAAGACCAAATTTTTTTTGTGCTTTGTGTACGCGTTTTGATAGTGTGTGTTCTGTTTTGTTTGTAGTTTTGTATGGGATTTTGAATCCTGATTTTTTTAATTTGTGGGCTATTTTTTCAGTGTGGTTATTGATGTTTGTTTGTGTTATGAATTTGTTGTTTTCTGTTTTTGTTGTTTGTTTTGTGTAGGAGTTTATTGTGACTATTCCGTTGGATTCTGCTAGATATTTTGTCGTGTTTAGTTCGTCTTTGTGGTCTTTTTCATTGTTTAGTCTGTGTATCATAAATATTAAGTGTAACATATCGCAATAGTGGCCGTGTAAGACAACAAACGACAGTCTCGCTCGTAAGCTTTTGGGCTTTCGTCGTTAATAACAACTCTTTTCAGTTTAACACAAGTCGTTTTATTTTTCCTTTTGAACAAACGTTTCGTCCATGCTACGATGTATATAGTCCATCCTCAGGCATAAAGTCTTGACACACTCCTATCTACACAGAAAGCCCTTTGACTATGTTACACTCAAACCCACAATTTGCAACAAAGTATTAACCGTTCAGTATTCCCAGAGGTTACAATGCATTACAGAAACTGAAACATTGTACACGAAACAATATTTAAAAATCCTTATTGCACAGTTGTTTCATTTTATTACAGCAACCCTGTCACACCGTTTTTAAAACCTATTTTAAAACAGTTTCCAAACTCCCGGCAACTTGTAGTTTTCGTCTCCGTTAAAATTATTTTCACATTTAAAAATGTTTATCGTCTCTCTGATCAGCTGAGGAAAATAGTTACGAATCTTCGCTTCGCTTCGCCGAAGGCTGTCTGTATAGACGTTCAAGGTGTTACTCATTTTATGCTTCTACAAACTAAAGAGGACAAAATAAAGTTAATTTGGATACACGATATTGTATAAACGTATAAATCCTCCACAGAGGTTATAACGCTGTAAATCTAATGGAATACACTTGCTCAAAATTAACTATCCACAGGTTTACATGATAAGTAAAAACTCACTACTTTTAGGTTAAGTTGTCATGTATATGTAACTTGCCATGAACTAGCACCCCTTTCTTAAAAAAACAAAAAAAAAAGAATAATGCCATATCACAGTTTGTTAGTACAAAATACATTTATTTGCAGCATTAATAGAAATTGAAGCAAAAACAGTAAGCAAAACTATTCGACATTTAAACACTACAGTCGAAAAAAGAATGTATTGAATGTGTTGCGAAAGTGTATTGTGCACGACTATGGATAGCTTGAACTACAAATACACATACAACGTCTGACGAAGAGCACGGAAACGGTGAGGCGACGGCCAGCACGGAAAGGAGTAACCATTCTCAATAAATCTCGTATATTCACCCCCGCACAATATCGAAGTGCGTAAGGAAAAGTAGGAGGAGTAGTGAAAAAAATACGATTATTAAAAAATTACTGTTGGCTAACTACAGTCCGAGTAAAAGAAACATTACTGTTGGCTAACTACAGTCCGAGTAAAAGAAACATTACTGTTGGCTAACTACAGTCCGAGTAAAAGAAACATTACTGTTGGCTAACTACAGTCCGAGTAAAAGAAACATTACGTTAAAAGTGCATAAGCCACTTTTTACAAAGTGATGAAAAAGATTTTTACTTGATTAATAAAAAATTCTGTTTCACTGAAGCTGTTATGTTTTCAGAAATATTTATGGAGTAGAATTTAATATCCTCTTCGAAGTTAATTTTAAAGTCTCAAAAACTGTAACTTGACCATTAAATTTGTAAAATTCATTTTTGTCAGAAGAAACAAAACACTTTCACATTCTCTTCAAGTATTTACGAATACGACTACATCTCAGAATCGCTAAAATAAGACTCCACAGAACAAGGTTAGGATGTCTTTTGGCCGGGAAGAGAAACGCCATTTAAAACGGCAGCCAGTACTTCAGTACTTACAGCCGCCTCAAAGAGAACAAGCATTTGTTTTATCGGGTTCTGTGAAGGACCACTACACTCATTACTAACGGTATCTTGTAAAAACCTTCATTATAAAAATGCTGACGTTTTCCTTTTTGATTTATGCATAATCATTCTTATTTTATTAATCTCTAATTATCATTTTAACTCTTTCTTTCTTTCTAACTCGCGTGAATTTATATTACCTAAAATTTTAAGAATAGCATAATTTCTTTTAAGAATATTTTTATATGCAGTAGGATTTTTATTTTATTTGATGCGAATATTCATTGCAATCAACATATTTTTTGTAATAATATTACTATTTAAAGAAAATCGGTGAAAAATATTTGTGGAACTGACTTGTTGTATATAGGCTATGTCTCAAGTCGAAAGTTAAGAAAGGAACCGTTCTCCTCTCTATCAGGAGGGTAGACAGGTTTTAAAACTGAAAATTAGGAAATCATAATGTAGCCTATTGTAACGAATCGAAAACTAAATGAATAAAAAGTTCTAAAGGTTATTGTTCTTATAATTAATTATAAGCAAAACCAATCTGGTAAAAATTAAACACAAAAGCATGTTTTCGACAAAATTTTGTTTTGTGGTGACATTTGTTTCATTCACTGAGATCGTTTTCAAAAAACGCAGAAACCTCGTACACATCGGTCAGCGATACGTCCCTTTTACCAGGTGGTCTCAAAAAAGAGAGTACAAAAGAAAGGAAATTATTTGGCTTTGCGGATTGGACAAGAGAGCCACAATTACTTTTGTGAAGTGCTGGATAGATTAATGCTGGATAACACTTGTCCGTTTACATGATGTAAAGGAATTTTCATGTTTTTAAAATCAGTAGTCGAGTACAACTGCCACTGCCAGATTCCGAGTAATTCCGAGTCTTTAAAATTAAATAACTATTATATACGAAATAGGAAGGGTTGATGTCAATACATGTTGGTTTGTATTATTTACTAATTATATGTATAGAATAATTATTTATATAGTTGTATATGTAGTCTATATATATATATATATAATATTTAATTTTTATAATGAATTTACCTCAAGATATTTCTTTTCTTATTAGGAACATGTTTCGGGTACCATTGTGTACCCATCCTCAGCCTTCCGGATTTTGTGTCTGGTGAAGTACATGTGTGTTGGCTGGTTGTTATTGTGGCTTTCTGTTGGCTTCTGGTACTTTAAATTGCATTAGTGTGTGTGATTGTGGTGTATGTATTAGTATTTTGTGTATTTTCGATGTTGTATAAATACATACACCACAACCACACACAATAATACCAATTTAAAGTACCAAAAGCCAACAGGAAGCCACAATAACAACCAGCCAACACACATGTACTTCACCAGACACAAAATCCGGAAGGCTGAGGATGGGTACACAATGGTACACGAAACATGTTCCTAATAAGGAAAGAAATATCTTGAAGTAAATTCATTATAAAAATTAAATATAATATATACATCAAAAACGGACTGTAGCAAAAAGTGTTTGAATATACAGAATTTCGTAAATCTGAACCTACATTACAGATTAATACTAGATAATAAAAATTTTAAATATGAATGCCATGTTTCCATTAAAGATTCATAGGGAAAACTTGTTATTCATATTTTTGTAAGAAAAATGTACAGTTCAGAAAGAAATTAATTTTATTCACATATTCTATCGGCGACATTGGAAGCTAAAAAATTAACTTGTTACTTTTTTAAGATATAGAGATAAAATTTGAGACAGCGTATAGTCGTGACAACTACGCTATGTTTAAAGAAAGCTGCCAATCGAACTCTCTCATCAAAACATTTTATTATAAACAGTGAATGTTTTCTGAAATTCAGATATTTAAATATTATGATTCAAGTATAAGTATCGTATGCTCTTTAATATCTTTCCTCTCACATCCTTACCATCTTCATCACCCACTTTTCTAGGCGTATTTTGCTTATTTCTTAAGTTCTATGTTCTGGTTTTCGTACTGTACCATATTTCATCCTTTTCTTTACTCTCATCTTTATTTACCGTGTTCTTTCATTTTCTTTTTCCACTTTATTAGACCTAAGGTGTCCTCATTCAATCGATCTTTACGCTCCCCACCCAAGAACCTATTACCTTTTCTGCTACTGTACACAGTATCTGCTTTACGTTTTCTTACATTGTTTCCCATTTATTCATATAATTCTCCATTTTTCTACCCATACTATTTATTGACGTTTTTTGAGTTTAAACGCAAAGTAAGCCTACATGAGTGTTTACCAATTATATAATATTTCGTTGTAATCTGAGCAAATTTCTATTGCCATTGTGAGAAATTTCACGTACTTATTCTTTATCGACTATTTCACTTTATGTTGGTTTGTTATATTATAGTGATTTGACTCGTTTTATATTTATGCTTTGTATTATGCTAGAAAGGGCATAATACCCGATATTTATATGCTAGATCCTTCTGTTCATCCGAGGGTCCACCTGATCCTCTGTTGTTGTGTTTCGTTATTCTTATTTCCTGCATTTTTGTCGACTAATTGAGTGTATCACTTTCATCAAAAAAGTTATAAACATATTTCCAAAAAAGTTATATTAGCTAATAGGCCTACTTAACAGATCGACTGCCGATTCTTGTAATCCACCAGTCACCATAACATATAGTTTTTGCACAATTCTTCGATCGTACATTTCTTTCTATTCCAACACCCACCGAATCCTTTCGTTTGGTCCGTAAGCGTCCCCTCATCTATTTGTTTCCAGAAGTGTCTGTTTAAAAACTTTCCAAATTGCCCAATGCCGGACACCTATTTTCCGGCATCCTCCAAATCAACGTAGGCTCTACTTTCCTTTATATTATTTGCAAGTGTATAAATTTTATTAAATTATGTTTAAAATCTCTTTATGAAAAACATATTAGTAAAACTCACATATTAATTTTAAAATGTTTATTAAACTTATTCACTTTCTTTACTGTGTGTCTTCTGTTGCCTGATTTCTGACACACTTCACCTTTTCGTTTGTTTTTCTCAGGGTGTTTGAAAGTATTTTTTTGTTTCTTAAGGACAAAATATGCTGTATGCTGTTGACTTCTTCTAATTTTCGTTTATTAAGATTCTAGTCAGTATTTCTTTTTTGTTTTTTCTAGTTTCCAAAACCTATCCTACCCATTCTTCAGCATTTTTACTCTCTTTTTAAGAGGACTCACTTAACTCTTCTAACACGAGAACATATTCTTCTGTTGTGTTTTATGAACAATTTATTCTTCCTTGTAATTTCTGAGGCTTTGTAAATTGTGGTTTGAGAATTGCGCAAACATAAAAAATAAATAACAAAGGAAAGTGTAAAAATGAGAAGTGAATGCATTAAGAAGCCGGGACTCTAATCAGAGTAGGCGACGATTGTTAATGTGTCGAGAACTGCTACAAAGCGACGAAAGTAAGCAGACAGGTGAGGAAGGGGACTGAGTGGACTGGACGAGAGTGCCAATAAACGTAGAAGCTATGGAAACGACAGAGCAGACGAAAAAGCGAAAGAAGCCTGAATATCTCAACAGCATTCTGGAAAATATACGGTACGTAAAACGTATTCTGAAAGATATTACTTTTACGAAGTTAAACGTGGGTACAAGTAGAAATGGTAAAGGAATGGGCCAATGTGATATTGATTAAGGGTATATGGAAGTTTTTACAGACTGCAAAAATTGGGTTTGGACTGCGGAATAGGAGGGGGCAAATGTCGAAAACAGTATAAATAAAATGCTAGCAATATCACAAATAAATTGGTGCTAGGAAACACAAAGATCATTTCAGAAGACAAAACTAATGCGTAGACCAAAAATTGACAATACGGATCGTTACAGATTAAATAGAATTTTGTACTAGTACTTTATTTGTTTTATGGATTTAAAAAAAAAACTTTTACAATTTATCTGAACAAAAATAGGAATGGGTTTCTTAAGAAATTTGGGAGTCCATCTACCTTAATAAGATTGATGAAATTGTGTACAGAGATATAGCTTACTAAATATGCCTAACATATTATGAAATTCAAATAAGAAAGTAATTATATAGAATGTGTAAAATGGTGATGCATGTGTCACCATTGTTTTCCAGCATTTACCTAATTACGTGTTGGGGAACGGAATAGAGCGGAACTGCTTGCACAGCAGGAACTACCAGGTCTATAAGCTAGCTAAAATGACGTCTTGTGGTATTCCGTAACATAAAACACATCAAGGACATGACAGCTAAGTTGACAGAGAACTCATGAAAAATAAATGCATACGAGAAGAAGAAAATAAAATATTACAGATGTTAAAGGAGACAATGATTGATAAGAGATAAAAAAATATACATAGACGAGAAAGAAATACAAAAGTAACAAAATCTGATACTTAATCAATATGATAAAGTATCTGAGACAGAACCGCTTACCTTATATGCCGGAATGTTACCTTAAATGGCAGTCCGTGGAGGTAAATGAGAGCGATAATACACATACAAAATGGTATAGTGAGAAAGTGGTAAAGTTATGTGGACATTACTCGAAACTCGCATCAAGAAATGTAGACATTAATAAAAGAGTAAGAATAATTTTTATTTATTTTGTTTTTGTTGTTTTATTATTACTCAGTAAATAATAAATTTTATAATCAAAATTAATTAATATCTAATACGTAAATCACACGCGGACGAGCAGGCGCGCACGGAGGTATACGACTCTTTGTATTGTTGTGTTATATTCGTTGTCTGCAGATTGGCCTGAGCGCATTTGCGTGAACGTGTAATAGAGTACTCACTATCGATTCGTTCTCAGTAAAATACGGCTTATCTAATTTACATGTAAAACAAGAATAAATATGTGTGGCTGGAAATAAAGTGTAGCCTACGTAAGTACATTGACACCGAGTTTAACCCTGTCACGGTGTCATGCACGCAACACCCACCGTGAACTGGTTTCGGTCAAATGTGTAATTTAATTATTTTAATATCATATTGTCACAGTCACAGTAGAGGACGTAACACATACAACGAGCGGCTTGTTGAGTACGTGACACGATGATTCACCACGTAATGGTAGGCCTACAGCACGTTAGCAACTAAAAACCTAGCAAGCAAGTTATTTCTAGCTATTATCTCAAGATTCATAAGCGGTAACCCCCCCCCCCAATTTTTAAAAGATAAAAAAATTTATGTGCCTCCACAAATCCATAATTCTTTGTCTGGATCACTTTCCTCTCAAAATCTGTTACTTTTTTAACTTATCAGCTATAACCAACATTGTGTTTCAGAAGATATAAATATAGATATTCAGTGGCGCAGAGACTGTCTTCGGGAGCAGAGACAGAGACTGTCGAATATTTCTCATTAGGACTAAATCCTTACATACTTATTTCTCTAATCACCACAGATGTAGTAAAAATTATGTTAAACATTTCTCTCTAAAAAAACAGATTTGTAAAACTTACATATTCATTTTGTTTTTGATATGCATATGAAACATTTTAGTTTACTTTCGTATAATTTAACGCATCTGTGTGTGTGTGTGTGTGTGTGTGTGTGTGTGTGTGTGTGTGTGTGTGTGTGTGTGTGTGTGTGTGTGTGTGTGTGTGTGTGTGTGTGTGTGTGTGTGTGTGTGTGTGTGTGTGTGTGTGTGTGAACAAAATGGAATAACTGAGAATGTCATAACGTAGATGTTTAACCTGAATCTTTAAAACGAGTCATAATTATTAGCCAGCACTTGAAAAAACGTCCATCAAGAACAAATAATCAACAAAACATTTCAGTAAATAATTACTCAACTAATTTAAAAAAATTAATTTATAAATTTTGATACTGCACTATATATATTAATCAGAATTAATTTACAATTCTGAAGATGCCAGTAAATTAAATAACTGTTGAAACATTGTAAAGAACGATAAAAAAAATATTTTTGTTTGTAAAGGTATAAAGTATTATTTATTGTGGATTTACATAACAAAAATAATGTGAGTGAATATGTATATATATATGTGTGTAGAATATATATATATATATATATATATATATATATATTCAATCACTTTATGCTACAGTCCGTTTCTTGATGTATATAATACATTTAATATTTATAAATAAATTTACCTTAAGATATACCTTTTTTCCTTATTAGGAACATGTTTCGGGTACCATCTTGTACCCATCATCAGCCTTCCAGTTTTTGTGTCTGGTGAAGTACATATGTGTTGGTTGACTATTATTATTGTGGCTTCCTGTTGGCTTCTGGTACTTCAAATTGGTTTTATTGTATGTGATTGTGGTGTATGTGTTAGTATTTTGTGTATTTTCGATGTTGAGTGCTTTGAATATTGTGTCATGTTTTGTATTGATTTGTATTTGTTCAGGTATTAGTTTGTTTTGTGTTTTATGTTTGTATATTTGTAAATTTTCCCAAATGTTCATTATGGTGCCTATGTGTGGTATATGTTTTATTAGTGTCACATTGGTTATGTCTGGGAATTCATGTCCTGTGTTTATTGCATGTGTGGGTAAATTGGATTTATATTTTTCTGGTTTTTTGTATGCGTTTAGGTGTTCAAAATAACGTTTTTTCAGCTGTTTTTTTTTGTTTGTCCTATGTAACATTTATTGCAATCTTGGCATTCAATTTTGTACATAACGTTAGTTGTTGTATTATCTTTGTTGTGTGGGCTATTTAGTTTTTGTAAATTATTTTTATTAGTTTTGTATGCTATTTTTATATCACCTATATTAATATACCAAAATTATGCTATATTAATACACCAAATTGGTTATGAAAATGGATACAATAAAAATACTGTAAAAAAAAATAGAAAATAAAATCAAATGTAAAATAAAAACTGAACAATTAAGAATTAATCAAAATGAACAACACATAAATAATAACAACAACAAAAAATGGGCCACATTCACATACATAAATAATAAAATGACAAAACTAACAAAACTATTTAAAAACACAGATATAAAAATAGCATACAAAACTAATAAAAATAATTTACAAAAACTAAATAGCCCACACAACAAAGATAATACAACAACTAACGTTATGTACAAAATTGAATGCCAAGATTGCAATAAATGTTACATAGGACAAACAAAAAAAAACAGCTGAAAAAACGTTATTTTGAACACCTAAACGCATACAAAAAACCAGAAAAATATAAATCCAATTTACCCACACATGCAATAAACACAGGACATGAATTCCCAGACATAACCAATGTGACACTAATAAAACATATACCACACATAGGCACCATAATGAACATTTGGGAAAATTTACAAATATACAAACATAAAACACAAAACAAACTAATACCTGAACAAATACAAATCAATACAAAACATGACACAATATTCAAAGCACTCAACATCGAAAATACACAAAATACTAACACATACACCACAATCACACACAATAAAACCAATTTGAAGTACCAGAAGCCAATAGTAAGCCACAATAATAATAGTCAACCAACACATATGTACTTCACCAGACACAAAAACCGGAAGGCTGAGGATGGGTACAAGATGGTACCCGAAACATGTTCCTAATAAGGAAAAAAAAGGTATATCTTGAGGTAAATTTATTTATAATTATTAAATGTAATATATATATATATATATACATACATAATTGTATGTAAAATTGCAACGTTAAAATTAATATCATAATTTATAAACTGTTCATTTGTCACTTGCGTATTTATTGAGTTACCGTTGCGAAGCTGTTATTGTGTGACGATGACGACGACGATGATAATATGACGACTAGATTCCCCTGTAGATCGTTAGTTGTCTGTGTTCGATTGCGTAATGATGATGGTCGTGGTGCTCCTTCGTCACTCGTGGTATGTTCTATTTACTGCTTGATGATGATGATAGTGATGATGTTGACGATGCTGATTCTCTATCGCTGATCAAACTGACATAGTGTCCCCGTGAATAAGTAATTAGCGTCTGTCCCACGTTCAAAACTGTCAGAGGCATTTATAGTCTGCAGTAATTCTGACATGTCACGTATGGCAATATGCCGTTTTTAACATGTTCAGTTTGGTCTACGCCTGTATAGCCTCACCTTTTTAACACACAACGTTTTGTCAATTTTTGCAATAACGGTAGATTCAAACCAGCGGTGGCATTAAATGCGAAATTTTCCACACGTTATTTGCATATAACACAATTGTTTATTACTTCTTAATTACAGTCGTAATTAACTTCAGTTTTGAGTAACTACGTTATTATCACACTTTTTGCACTGTTTTTTCATCAACACACGCGTCTATGTGCAATTCTTCCGATGGCGTTGTGTGAATAACAAAGTATATAACAATGCAAATTTTATTAAATAACCATCTTTAATTATTATCGTACATTCATGTCTGAGCTGGAGTCCACTAATACAAGTAAAATACATGCGTACAGAAATCATTCTTTACGTAACCAGCAGGCCCCACACACACACACAGCTTAAAATCGACAGTTTTTCACTGTGACAGGCTACGGCTTGCTTACTTTGCCTAGACATACACGTAACACTACTTAAAACTATTTCTAATAATTTCTCTATATTACCTATTTACAGTAATTTTTCCATGGGCAAATATGCAAATTTATGTATCATATATGCAATCTATACTACAAAAGAGTAAAGAAGAACGAACAGACCATTAGGCTGATATCAGAGAACCGACAACCAGACTGATTTCTGACAAAACTCTTGTTAAACAAAAATTATAACTGTGTTGCTCTCTCTGGTATTCAATTAAGTCCAGTCGTTTAAAGTCGATAACTCCACTACAATACTAATTGATTAATACATTCACTTTTGTCTTGTTAGTAGAGACGCAAATGGAAAACAAAACGCAAATAATGTTAAACAAGTTATTCGTATATAAGCGTGACGTTTCTAATTTAATGTACAATTAAAACTGGCATAATTAAAAGAAAGTTACAAGCAAGCTGGTGCGTGTAGACGTCTGTGCCAAATGAAAACGTCATCTCGTGCTTACAGCTAACATTCAATGTCACCCAAGTAATTCAAACTGCCTCTGCCTCTCGCAAGCTTTTCCTCGTTTTGTTATATACATTTTTGTAAAATACCCGCAAACAGTAAGACCAATAACAATGTCATCATTTTCATTGTTCTCACAATTGTTATAATAAATAAATTAATATACGTAAATGTATTTTCTTCATTGTTACTTAATATTTATAGGAAAAACTGCAGAGGTGTAGTAACGTGTTTAGCTATTTTTAAGTTACACGTTTTGTACAAATTGAAATACATGAAACGTAAAAATACTAAACTATTAAACAGAAATCATTATCATTGTGTTAAAATTTGAAACCAACTTAAGTTTTGATTCTAGTTTAAAATTTTAATTACAGAATAAATAATCGAAACAAAGTCGTAGTTATTTCTATTTCAGAAGTATTTATGATTAAAAGTTGTATTTTGTAGGTAATATATTTCAGCTAAGAGGCCATATGACGCTGTGAACACGGTGCTGTACCAGTACATGTTTAAAAGATATCTAACGGCGTTACGGAAGATCGCTAAACATGCTAAACATAAGAAACGATCCTTATGCACTACAAGATAATACCAGTCTTGTCTTACACGTACTTGTGCACTACAAGATAATACCAGTCTTGTCTTACACGTACTTGTGCACTGCAAGATAATACCAGTCTTGTCTTACACGTACTTGTGCACTACAAGATAATACCAGTCTTGTCTTACACGTACTTATGCACTACAAGATAATACCAGTCTTGTCTTACACGTACTTATGCACTACAAGATAATACCAGTCTTGTCTTACAAGTACTTATGCCTCGCTACGAGGTCGGAGACCAACGTTACTGTTTGTAAACTCAGTAACTTTTCAGAAATCTGTATAAGACCGATGCGATTAACTCGTCATTTTTTTCTCAAATTTTATTAGCAATATTATTTTTTTCAGCGTTTACGTTTGCAATTTCTTTAAAATTTACGCAACCCCCTTTTAACTTTTAATGCCAATAACTTATTCGTTAGTTCCGTAAACTACGCAGAGTGTCCAATTTTCGGCGTACATAACGCTGTGTAAAAACTTTACATGCTAATACAACAATTATTGGGATGCAATCAGTAATATAATCGATTAAGACAAATCAGACCTAAGCCGTACATTGGTATACTGTTTTAACAAACTGGCAAATGACAAAGATTGTTCACGAAAGACATTAATTTATCTATATTGCAATGTTACAAGTATTATAAAATGAATACATTTTTGTATAAGTACCTAACTCAACTGTATAGTATTATCACCGGCTAGGTTTTAGGATTTTTGTGTGTTTGTTGCGTTCAGTATATGTGGTTGTACAATAAACTTATTTTTAAATAGAAGAGTAGGACTGTGATGTCACGAAATAATAAATTAAAACATTGGAAAATAACCAATCAACGTTTTATTAAATATTGAAAGAACATTAGTCTAATTGATTATTAAAAATTGAAACTAAAAATTCAGAATATTTTGTTTTATGGTTACACACTGGAAACATAACATAACAAGTACGTGTAAGACAAGACTGGTATTATCTTGTAGTGCACAAGTACGTGTAAGACAAGACTGGTATTATCTTGTAGTGCATAGGATCGTTTCTTATGTTTAGCATGTTTAGCGATCTTCCGTAACGCCGTTAGATATCTTTTAAACATGTACTGGTACAGCACCGTGTTCAAATTATAAAATTCTTTTAAATTGCTTCGATGTCTGACTGAACCGTTATTAAAATTTGAACTCATAGCAAATCATGTTTAAAAAATATTAAATTTATGAAATCAAATTGAATGTTGACTATTAATATTTTAATAAAATAATATTTACTTTAAGAATAATTAGTTTTTATATCGATACATCCATTTTTAAATTAAACAGAATAAAATTATTTTCAACACCAAAAACTTAGCTCATATTACAGTTATTTATGAGTCCTTTCTTTGTTTAACAACAATATAGATGTTCATTTGTCACTTGCGTATTGGTTGAGTTACCATTGGGAAACTGTTATTCCGCAACACTCAGCATATGTCTCTCTTTAAAAATTGCAGGAGGTATTTATAGTATACAGCGATTCTGACCTGTCAGCTGCTGTTTCTGACCTGTTCAATTTTATCAGTTCTTGTAATAGCGTCCTTTTTAACTGATCAGTTTTTTATCTGTTTTCGCGATAACGGTAAACTTGATTTTAGGCGAGTGGTTGGATTGCCTTTGTAATTTTTCACTCGTCATTTACATATAATACAATTGTTAATTACTTGTCAATTGCGGTAGTAATTAATTTTAATTCGTATAACGTTCTTATTATTCCACTTTTCTGCAATAATTTAGCATCCCCATACGCGTTTAAATGTAGGCTACTTATTCTAATGGCGTTTTTAGTATTGTGGTATGTCTTTTGTAACAGGTAAAATACATATTTATTTAATTTTAATTAAATGTGTCCTTGATGTGTTTTATGTTACAGAATACTACAAGACGTCATTTACTAATGCAAACCAAAACCGTATACGTACACAAAGACATCTCCCCTATCCTAGTATAATGCAGGTCTGTGCCGTCTCACAACACAGACACTCATACATAAACACATATGTGTACATATACATACACATTAACATAAACAGACGACTTTTTCACTGTAAACATTCTAACAACTCAGTCGGGCCAGGTGTTCACTTTCGACAGGCTTCAGCATTTATATTGCCTGTACTTACACGCACTAATTTTTAAAACTATTTATCATACTCTGTCTATACTAATTATTTAAAAAACACTGGCCTGGGATACAAATACATGTATTGTTGCAATATATTACGTATACATATCACTTATTAAACTGATACTGTGGTGTCCAACGATGCAAAGCAAAACACTCCAATATAGTCGACAGGTAGCGCCGTATTATAAGGCAACCGAATACTTTTTTTTAATGAGGTATCACATACAACCACATTTTACATTTTGCAAACCGTAAAACTCTCTTATGGTTGGCGTTTCGCTTCAACTAACTTTAAATAATTAGGTAGCTACGCAGTTTTTGTTTCTAACGCGCTTAACAGAGAAAAGGTAGTCACTCCGTCTCCAAATGGAAACATAAAAATAATTGTGTTTAACAGACTGTTAAAAATAAACTATCGCGTCTCCAAAATATTAACATTATATTTTTCGTTAAATATACAAATAAACTCTAATAGTACGTCATACGTTAGATTACTCTAATAATACATACGTTGAACTCTAGTAGTACCCTACGTCGCATACCGAGAATTTGTCTGTAGAGTTACAGAATGTTTCTCACGATCTCTGCATTAAACACGTTGAATAACTTAGTACACAGCTGAATTCCTTGCACAAAACTGTTATCATATTTCATAGTAATTCGATTTTACAGTTCTTCTTCTTCGTGTGGTGGCGTAGGCAAGAAAAGTCTGTTCAGTCTTCAAAGGCCCTCTATCTGGGTCTGCGTCTAGAGATAGTTACAGTTAGATCTACTTATAGATCTATAAATCTTGTACAGTTATCATCTATAATTAAGAAAAAGAAAACGTATGCAAATAAAGAGTCTAAAACATTTTGTTTAAGAAAATAAATACCCGAAAGGAACAGAAACATTTTCTTGTTCGTATATTTGTGTTGATAAGTGCTTGTTACAAATAGGCTGTGACAGTTGAACAAATTTTGTTTTAGTATTTATATCAGATTTAAGGAAAAATCAAATATGAAGTTTACATTATAAGTCCGAATTAAAAAAAAGTCAGTGTACACTAAATAACTGTAATAATACAATGGTATTGTCACATACCGTTTGTGTAAGCGTTTTTAAACATTTCCCTCTCTCTTCATTTTTAATTTTTAAAGACAGTTCATAGGAAGTTATAGGCCTATAACGAAACGGAAGGTAGGTATGGAGAAACGGAAGGTATATATTTGAAAATTACATTTCCTCTCTCTTTGTCTCTCCTCACAGACGCGCGCGCAAACACACACACACAATTATTATTATTTTACGTAAGATTGTATTTTTTATCATAGGGACTCTACAACGTGATTTCTCTATGAAAATGACGTATTTTTATGTGGTTTCAAGTGATAAATTTCTGCTTGCAATGTTCCAAAAATATTAACAATCTTAAAACATGGTACACAGAGTCTCAAGTTAAAATATTGTTTACAGTAATCTTAGAGCTTTCCGTTATAGGTCGTCCCTGGCACGTTATGTTTGCGTTTTCAGTTAAGTATGTGTAATTTTCACGTTTGCTTTACACGCGTACGATCTGTAACAACAGCACTTGTCAAACATGAGTTTATAAATTAAATAATATTACTATGATGCAAATTTCACTTTAAAAAAACTTTTTAAATACATTTCTTAAATTTGCATATTCACGCTGTTGCATATGTTATCTGAATATCGTAACTTTCGTACAAATGACAGAGTAATTTTTTGCTGGTGTTTGAGATTCATCAGACACATTTACATTTTAATAAGGGCTTTATTTACATTCTCGAAACAAAATTTTTTTGTAGATAAAAAAAGATTTATTTGCATTTCCTGGATAAGACCTGATAAAATAATATATGGGTGGTATACCATATTATTCTGAGATAAACAAACACCACGAAATTCTCTTATATTTATCGTTTCGCTCCAACTAATTAGGCAGCTACGCACTCAATCGCAAACAAAATGCGTTTTCAGAATTAATAAATCTTGGATGCAGGCACAATGAGGAGACTCAGCCAGGTATACAAACATGCAGTTTATACGGATTATGAGTACGTTGCTGCTAATTATGCTCCAATGTAAACGTGTTACACTGGCTGTAATTGAATAATGGCCGTGACATGGCTCCTCACTAGCCCCCAGGTACTGCACAAAACACACACACACACAGTTTTAAACGTGTACTTCTTGTTTTCCTCTTTTTTAGTAATATCTTCATGTTATTTATAGTTTGTAACACGATGAAACGTCTACATTATTTTTATAGTTTTTAGCTGTTCATATGAACAAATTTGCAACCTTCGAAAAATTTAAGATTTCCATTCAATTCAAATTGGACTCTAAAGGATTCCGTCGATATTTTTAATGTACACAATTTTTTTTTTTAATTATTGGGCCAGTACGCACTGGTTCATTGTTTGATGCTGATGTTTTTCTTAAGGCTGATGTTTCGGCTGCGTCTGTGGAATCTTTTTCAGTGGACTCTGTTGGCCATTCTAGCAACGATGGTGTCGCTACTTACTTTATTGTACCTGTTCATGATATTTGTGTTGACCAGTCATGTAACGGATTGTATGTTTAAGACGGCCACTGAAGAGGACTACCGCAGAGATAATTGGAATACCTGGTCGAAGAAATAAAAATCGAATAATCGCTTTACATCCTAGGGTTAACATTACATGCTGGTCACGAATTCGTTGACTGGGACGATTGAGAATAAATCTATCAAGAACGCCTAGTCGAACACACGGAGAAGTGACATCCTGTGTAGGATCTGTTTCTAAAGTCGGGAAAACCTGACTTCTAAAAGCTGCATGTTTCGGGCAAGACAATTGTGGCATAGTTGTCTATAATTCCTGTAAAATAAGACAGCAAACGGCAGCGAAGAGATACAAAACAAAATTTTAAAGTCATTGTACTGGTATCCGGGTCACAAATATTATAATTAAATTTTTAAAAGTTTTACCTTAATCCGTCTATGTGAACGCTTGGTTTCTGTCTTCTTACGCGTTTCGGATTAATTTAATCCATCATCAGAGAGTAAAAATAAAAATTCGTCGGTTATGACTTTGTTAATACATTAAAAGTGACACTAAAATACATTTATGTATATGTTCTACAAACACAGCGACGTACGCGGATGTGAGTGCGCACTCGACACCGGTTGACGACGTACTGCACTGTTTATTTAAGTTATCATGTTATCTATTGTTGTGTTGGGGCGTGTACTCTATGGTTATGTTTTCTATAATCTTATCATATAGTGTATGTGATTTAAATGCCAATTGTTCGTTTAGTATATTATTAGGATTATTTCTGAAGGCCCGGTAAATTTCGAACTCTTCTACTGCATCCATATATCTTCCCTTTTTGCAAATGTGTAAGGGTTTGCAATTTGCCTCAAAATTTGTGTAATTATGATTTAATGAAACGATATGTTTAGCGTAATTTGATTTATTTATATTTGAAATGCTCGTGGGTAAGTGTTCTTTATATCTTTCGAAAAAACCCCTGCCAGTCTGACCAATGTAATGCATGTCGCAGTCATCACATATCATCTTGTATAGTCATCACATATCATCTTGTATAGATTACATTGGTCAGACTGGCAGGGTTTTTTTCGAAAGATATAAAGAACGCTTACCCACGAGCATTTCAAATATAAATAAATCAAATTACGCTAAACATATCGTTTCATTAAATCATAATTACACAAATTTTGAGGCAAATTGCAAACCCTTACACATTTGCAAAAAGGGAAGATATATGGATGCAGTAGAAGAGTTCGAAATTTACCGGGCCTTCAGAAATAATCCTAATAATATACTAAACGAACAATTGGCATTTAAATCACATACACTATATGATAAGATTATAGATAACATAACCATAGAGTACACGCCCCAACACAACAATAGATAACATGATAACTTAAATAAACAGTGCAGTACGTCGTCAACCGGTGTCGAGTGCGCACTCACATCCGCGTACGTCGCTGTGTTTGTAGAACATATACATAAATGTATTTTAGTGTCACTTTTAATGTATTAACGAAATCATAACCGACGAATTTTTATTTTTACTCTCTGATGATGGATTAAATTAAGCCGAAACGCGTAAGAAGACAGAAACCAAGCGGTCACATAGACGGATTAAGGTAAAACTTTTAAAAATTTATTATATATATATATATATATACACAAAACAAAAGTTAAAATTGTCCCCCGCCTCGCCATTTAATAATAATTGGGTCCTCTCAAACTCTGGACAACGCAACCATTGCTACAATGTTACCGGGCAAGAAGCTTCCACAATGTTGCATTTCGTGGCCTGCCTCACGAAAAATTCCAATCAAAAGCGAATAATTAACTTTGAGCGTGAAAACTAAAAATATCTACATATAAGCTGAGCTAGTTGTGGAATTACGTATCAGAACAACAATATAACTAAAAACAACACAGTCAGACGTAATTATAACGAAAAAAAGTAAAAAAGTTATAATCTTGTCTGGTTTAAAATTCTTATTTTGTTTTTAAAAAAGTAGAGTAGTCGGGGTTTTTTAAATTTTTCATTTACTAGTTAGTAACATTTTAGTTAATAGTTTGTCAGGTATAGTAAAACAAAACCTCCATTAACCGTGGTAACTACTGGACGTACGGCCACGTGATGTTTCTGGCTAACGTCACTTTACTCACATCTTTAAGACACAAAGTTTATTTAATTACACATTATTTAAACTGCAAATTTCACACAGAAACGTGTGAAGGATTATCGTATTATGAAGGATTATGGAATAAAAAAGAGGGGCAAAAGAACAATAAAATAAACGCGTAACAAAACTAGAATACTTATCATTTGAAGAAATCATAATAATAACGAAGTTGCTTAGAATATTTGACTAGGTGAAATGAAAGCAGTTGATCATAAATGACCGACAATAAATCAAGTTTACACAATATGTAGGAAAATGTAATAGTTCTTCAAGAATCGGTTGGAACAATACGCATCAGTTTCTAAATGCAGTTAAAGTTTCGAACACTCTAGTAGTATTAATAATCAAGCCGAAAAGTCTTTATTATTTTTAGCCTTAAAAAAAAAACAATTTTGGAGTAGTATCAAAGTGTTGCACAAAACATTTACGCCGTAACCAGTTCTGCTTGATAACGAAAACATCATTACACATACGATGTGCTTGTGACTAAGAATGTGTAAGTCACGTAATGGAATAAATAAGGCAAGATAATTTCCATGAAAGATTCGTTTAAAATTAAACAAAATTAATGCTTTGTAGTACACAATTATGATTTCTTTGCAAGAGAGAAATATCTTCCTAGTGTAACAGAATTGTTAAAATGCCAATGGCTTGGACTGAAAATTAAAACCGCTGTAGGTCTGGTAGGTAGAATATTTAACAACATTCATTTTACTTATGCTTAATGTTACCCTTTTGATGAATGTTTACAGGCTATACCTACAACATACACTTGGTACTATAACTACATTCTTTAAGTACAAATATATTTAACATATCCAAATATTAGTCTCTTGTTGTCAAAAACTTTTATATTGTAGACAACCAACCAAATAATCTAGATATGGAATGCTTAAGTTGACTATTTCCTCGAAGGATAAAGTTAACTAGTTTTCCTATAAAATATATGTCAACCCATTTATTCGGATTGCATTAATTTTAAACGGCAAGATGTGCAAGGAAAAGTTGAAGATCACAATATTATATTTACGTACCACGCTACACAGTGCACTAACTCGTATTGCGGTTATAGTAGTTTATGCAATGTTCTAATGAACAGATGACTGAGATAAAGCGTAGTTCTAAATCAAGATCAAGTTTAATCAACTCAGGAAAGTCCGTATTCCCATAATATTTCCGTAGGAAATCCCGTATAATAAAAGTTTATGTTATTATCGGTTTAACTTCACAAAGTGAAAAATCTGGTGTGAAACGGTTACATGTTGTACCTCAGATATAACACCAAAAAGGTTTGGAAAATAGACTTAATTTCTATATTCAAACCTATTTTGCATGTAAAAGGGAAATTAACGGTAAAAATATTCTTCAATACATTCTATACTTCGTTCAAGTTATTATTCTCAAATAATTATATTTAATAGTCCTGGGCAGAACGTAAAGAAAATAGAAAGAACAAAAGAATAGATATAAATAAAATAATTAAATTTAATCAATTTTCATTGTTTAAAATATTGCAACGCTTCTATTAAATGTCAAATTAATTATATTAAAAATAATAAAAAACAAACGTCAAAATAAAAAGAAAACTGTTATAAAAACGTATATTAATTGAAATATTCAAGTTTTAAAAATAATTTTTATAAAAGTAGAGAGTGGGTTCTTATTTCATTAATTTTTGTATGTTAAAACAAAATACTTTTATCCCCATTGTAGGAAGTCTGTTAAATAAAAACATGAATAACTAGTCTCAGAAAAGAGAATTAGTGATCTAAAAATATTGTACCTAAGAGGAAGAGAAATTTTTGATAATATACACGTTGCATGCGCCAGCAGCATTACTGGTAGTAATTGAATAAGTGGATCAAATAATACAGCCTTCTTTTCAGATGTTTTAAACGTTCTACAATAGGCAGTGGATGTAGTGTACGAGTTGCTGGTAACAAGGAAGAAGTTACCGTTGACATAAGTAGCACTACTAAAGTCTGATGTTCATTTTCCTTATAAACGTATGCCAGGTGAACACGGTATAATAATCTAATAATATTATATGTATCGGCAAATAACGTTCGTATTAGTAAATTGAAGTATAGACTGTACTTTTGTGGTGTTCCGACCGCATCGACTTCAAGTGACTGTGTAAACGGAACAGTCAAATGTAAAATACAAATATCGGTATGGAGAACCATACATGACTTCCATGTTCAAAGATTTATATTTCAAATCATTTTCGAAATGAAATATTTCCATAGAAACTACTTCTTTCTTCAGCCTTAACCACAGTACTGTGGTCACTAACATATACCACCTCACGTTAGCGCACTCGATTTTCACTGATGATGGCAGTCGATAGCACTGCCGAAACGTCTGGTTTTGTAGAAAACATTGGACCACGCCAAACAGCCCGGGAAGGAATTTTAACAAGAAACTACTTCTTTGTTGTCGATAACGTAGTATACATGACATAAATAAAAATTATCCCCTCCCCCTTCAACAATCATTTTCATTTATAGAAAATTACCTCCACCCCTTCAACTAGCCTCTTAATTTATAGATATTTCATCTACGTTTCTACAGTGGATTATTATGATCTTCTTTTCAGGATACTTTATTTATCAAAATTGAGTACTTTTGTTAAAACATAAAACGTAGGAGGTAAACTACCCTTTCCCCTTAACCGATCTTCACCAGAACCAATAGGCCTTGAGTCCTCTACAACTCAGGCACATATGAAAAAATTATTTGATTCTGTTTGATTTTACGGCAGTTATCGTTCATCATAAAAACATTACTCTTGTTAAAACATAAAAATGGTTTAGGTAAACTACGCTTTTCCTTTAACCAATCTTCACCAAATTTAATAGTCCTTGAGTCCTCTACAATTCAGTGACATATGCAAAAAATTATTTGATTCTGCTTGAATGTACGACAGTTATCGTTCGTCATAGAAAACATTACCCTTGTTAAAACATAAAATGTTGTAGGTAAACAACCCCTTTCCCTTAACCGATCTTCACCAACATCAACAGACCTTGAGTCCTCTACAATTCAGGAAGGTATGCAAAACATTATTTGATTCTGTTGGAATTTGCGGCTGTTATCGTTTGCCATAGAAAACATTCCACACACACACACACACACACACACACACACACACACACACACACACACACACACACACACACACACACACACACACACACACACACACACACACACACACACACACACACACACACACGCGCACACACACACACACACACACACACACATTTCGAAAAAATGACTTTTCTTCATGTTTTGAGGGTAGTACAATCAGAATCAGACCTAATCTCGAACACGAGTTTTTCGCCTTCACCATACTTCCTTTTACTTCCATGTTCCATAAGGAAATGGAAGTATGGTGATGGCAAAAAAAATCGTGTTTGGGATAACGGCAGATTCTGATTGTACTACCATCAAAACATCAAATATCGGTATGGAGAACCATACAATGCAAGCGTCCCTGAATTGTGGAGGACTCAAGATCTATTGATTTTGGTTAAGATCAGTTAAGAGAAGGGGGTAGTTTACCTGCAACGTTTTATGTTGTAACAAGAGAATTTTTTTCATGACGAACGATAACTGCGGTAAATTCAAACAGAATCAAATAATTTTGTACATATGTGCCTGAGTTGTAGAAGACTCAAGGCTTATTGATTTTGGTGAAGATCAGTTACGGGGAAAGGGCAGTTTACCTGAAACATTTTTTGTTGTAACAAGAGTAAAGTATTTAATTTTGATAAATAAAGTATCCTGATAAGAAGATCTTAATAATCCACTGTAGAAACGTAGATGAACTATCTATAAATGAAGAGGCTAGTTGAACGGGTTGGAGGTAATTTTCTATAAACGAAAATTATAGTGAAGGGGGAGAGTATAATTTTTTTTCTATATGTACTACGTTATCGGGAACAAAGAAGTAGTTTGTTGTTAAAATTCCTTCCCGGCCTGTTTGGCCGTAGACCAATGTTTTCTGCAAAACCATACGTTTCGGCAGTGCCATCGACTTCCATCATCAGTGAAAATCGAGTGCGATAACGTGAGGTGGTATACGTTAGTGACCACAGTACTGTGGTTAAGGCTGAAGCAGTAAGTAGAAAGAAGTAGTTTCTATGGAAACATTTCATTTCATAAATGATTTTAAATATAAATATTAGAACATGGAAGTCATGTATGGTTATCCATACCGATATTTTCTTATGGAACATGGAAGTAAAAAGGACAGAGACAATTTATGACGAGTAGTAAATAGCTCTGGAAACACACAAATACAGAAATAAGGAACTATAATTAAACAAAAAATTAAAATTGATAAAAGAAATAAAGTTTAAGATCGCCACGAAAAGAAATGATTAACATCTTGAAAAACACTAAATCGGTTTATACACGCCTTATCAACAACTTGGTGACCGCACACAAAGAAATAAATACAGATTCTGTAAAGAAATCACTATGTTTACTTATCGCAGTGGTATATGCAGCAGAAACATGGCTTGTTTACGAGGCGTATGGTATGCGTCACGTAAGCAAACGATTCAAAGTTACGAAGGAAAGTAGAAATAAGAACTTAGGTGTAGGCTATATAAGACATTGGTTAAATAAATAGAGCAGGTCACACAGTTGCAGGACGACCACTGTAGAAAGGCGACATAGTGCTCGACGTAGGACCCATAAAGCGGAAAGCGGAGTGAAAAAGAAGTGAAGAAGCCTACGTCAGAGAGTTCCACAGGTCTTAGAGTCTCGAAGATGAAGAATGATGTAGACGTTGTATAACAGTAGTGTACTATAGCTATGTACTACTACACTGTTAATAATAATAAAAAACAGTATGTTACCATCAATTACATTACTGACTAACAATATTAGTAGTGAAGAAATTGTAAATTTACAAATAAACTGTGTTAATTCGCATTTCAGATTTGATTCTGATAGTGAAAATAAAATAAAATTTTACTTCTGATCGCGAAAATAAACGATTCAAGATTCCCGTACAAGAAATTTCGTTTTCAGAGAGTCGTGTGTTACGGATATGTACATGTGTATGTGGAGGGTCTGTGTGTCGATGTGTATTTGTATACTTAAGTGCGAATGCGCACACGTCTTTTGTGTTTTATACTTCACAACTTTCATGTAACTATTAAATAGAATTATTTGAGAATAATAACTTGAACGAAACATAGAATGTATTGAAGAATATTTTTACAATATTTTAATTGAAAAGAACAAATTGAAAGGATACGAAAAGAAAGAAGAATTAATAAAAGTAATATAAGAGTGTTTGAAGTAAAATTACTTTAGGTTTAATAATAAGTTTTGTATTCAGAAGAAGGAACTTCCAATGGGATCATCAATGTCACCGATAATGGCAGAAATTTACATGAACTATTTTGAAAATAAAATAATGTCAACAGTGGAAAATAAAGACAAAATTAAGAAATGGATGAGGTATGTAGACGATATCTTGTTAATATGGGAGGGCGATGATGAAGAATTAAAGGTATTTTTTGAAGAGGTTAACAAATTAGAAGAGAGTATAAAATTTAAAATGGAAGTAGGAAACAAGGAAATAAATTTCGTAGATTTAAACATAAGAATAACAAAAGAAAATAAACTAAAATTTGACATTTATAGTAAAAGCATATATACGGATGTTATAATACCAAATGCTTCATACCATCCAATACAGTATAAAATGGCAGCGATAAATAATTTCTGTCATAGAATAAACAGTTGTATAGAAGATGAGGAAAACAGAAAGAAAACAATAGAAAGAATAAAAATAATTGTAAAAAACAACAAGTATAATACGAATGTAGTAGATAAAATATTTAATAATATAAAACGAAGAGAAGAAACAAAAAATGAGAATAGTAAAGAAAAGAAGGAGTATAAGGGATCCATATCTTATATAGGTTATAACACAAGAAAGATACAAAAATGTTTTAGAAAATATAATATAGAGGTAGCAGTTAAAAAATCGAAAACCGTGTTTGATATAATAAAAACTACGAATTTTGAAGAAGAAGACATATTGCAGAAAAGTGGAGTATATATGCTTAGTTGTGGGAAATGTGAAAAAATGTATCTGGGCGAAACGGGTCGTCAATTTTTCCAGAGATTTAAAGAACATAGGAGGGGTGCAAGAGAGTTAACGACGAATTCATTATACGCTAGGCATTTTATAGAAGAAGGACATAAATTCATAGAACCAGTTGTAAATTATAAGATAATAAAAGTGATGAGTAAAGAAATAGAAAGGAAATTAAAGGAAGAAGTGGAAATATTAAAAATAAGAAATAAAGATGAAAAACCACTAATGAATATAAAAACCACATTTGAAAATGAAGAAATATTTAGCAGCTTATTAGACAACAAAATAGAGTAGAAAATAAGTTAACGTAAATTGTAACGGCTACAAAATTGGTAATGTAAGACAACCCACTATGGGTGGAGCTAAGTAAGACGTTACTCCGTCAGGGGGTGGGGCTAGACAGGTCCGGTAAAACGGTATATAAGAAGTGAACGGTTTCATATTTCTCTGTTGGTAAATGACCTGAAGATGGTTTGACTGCCGAAAGCGCTCGTCAATACCAAAGACAACATAGTAGTTTGTATAAAATTAGTAGTAGAAATATTTGAGACCACTAACACTCCAATACAACAATAAATTTAGACAGTTGTTACAAACATGCGTATCCTATAAATACGTTCTTTTAGTCGTAGACTTCTAATGCGGGAAATTCAATATTTTTACGAACTTTCTGATCAAAAATCGCAGTGGCGCCGGGTTTTTAAAATCAGTGGGGGTGCTCTAACTCACAGTCCACAACCGGGGGGGGGGGGGGTCCGGTTGAATTTTGAAAAATTAATCCTCTTGAAAATGCAGTTTTAGGTCTTTTTGAATGAACAACACTTGATGGTAAACATAAACTATCGTTTTATTAGGTGCTTTTTCCCCAGTAATGAATGAGTACAAAAGCTAATCCACATAAAAGGTACACAGTTGTTTTCTTTTTTAAATCTTTAATCATAGAAGTAGTGAAAGTAATGATAAAAAAGTAAGAAATATTACATTTTACATATATGTGAATTAAAAGGAAGGAAGCTAAACAAATAAAAATTGTGTAGCCTCTAGTTGGTCTTAAGTTAAAAACATAATAGTTTTTACGAGAATGTTCTTTCTTCTCTCTTGGAATGATGCCAAACTGAGTAAAAAGGAGAATAAATAGTTCATTTAAATTAATAAATGATAGCCTCAAATTTGGCGCTTATTGTTAGTTTACAAATAAAAGAGAAACTGAAAGTCTTTACTTCAAAAATTAAAGTCTTTGCGGAATTTATAATTCTCACTACTCACTGATAAAGAAAGTGTTCCTACGAACAGCCGATCGTTTGATGAAAATGTTCGCCACAGTTTCGAGGTTCAATTCATTTTTCGCTTCTTGCTTATTGACATGCATGATTGCGTTGTCGTTCAATTTTCCTTGCGTCATGGTGCTGCGCAGGTAAGTTTTTAATCTTATCAGGGCAGAGAAAGAACGTTCTGCTGTAGGCTACATGTAGAAACGGGTATAGTTAAAGTGATCTTTATCAACTTAACCAGCTCTGGAATCAATTCGTCGACGTGTTTATTTGAGGAAAAGAAGCGCACTAAGTCTTCTGTAATTTCAACGACAAAATTTGTAGATTCACACATATCTAACATCATATTTCTGTGGAAAATTAATCTTTCAGGGTCAAAGTCATCCTTATTAAATTCTATTACAGAACTGCAATCTTTAGTTTTGGAAAGAAGAAATGTTTCAATTTCTTTGAAGTGAGTAATAGCAGCTTTAGAAAATCGATCATCGAAACAGTTGATCACAATATCTAAAAGCTCGAAATAAATTTTCCGGTAATAATCACGGAGGCTCGCAAAAGCAAAGGGTTGAGCGCCGTCATCAAGCCTTCGGGGAATTTTTTGAACTTTTGGAAGTTTCGGCTCTTCGACATCAAATTTTTTGGTCAATCCCAAGCAAGAGCTCCAAATTGCATCGAAACGTTCATCAGTTCGAGATAACTTCAAAACCTCTAGGACACGATGAATATTGTCCATGGGTTTTTGCAGCTGTAAGAAGGAATTTTGCAGAAAGCCACTCAAAATTTCAACTGGCTCTAAAATTTGCGTAAAAAGCGTAGTGACAAATATAAAGTCAAAAGAGCACAGAAATTTTAAGAAACCTTTAGCTTTAGCAGCGGCATCAGATTTTTTGAGCTCGATTTCCTCAAAGAACAATATTAACTCTTCGTAATTCTGCAAAGTCATTTTCAACGAACTTATTCTGCAACACCACCTGGTAGGGCAAACAGGCCGAAGAGCTACAGGGTGAATGGAGCTACCATCTTGGGCAGCTTGCAAAGACTCAAATATTCCTAGTCGGTTAGGGGACCCGAGCACAAAATTTATCATTTCTTTGACATTTGCAAGATAGTCTCTCACCACGGTCTCATTTTGCATTGCCTCTTGAGTCACAAGGTTCAAAGAATATGCCAAACAGTGAACATGCATAACTCGCGGCTCAATTTCTCTGAGTTTTGCTTGCAACCCTGAAAAAGCGCCTGTCATATTTGCCGCTCCGTCAGTAGCAATACCTCTGCATGACTTGATATCCAGAGAAAAACGAGTGAGAACATCCATTAACATTTTCATCAAGACTTCAGCTGTAGTAGATTAAGTTTTATAGGAACCAAAAAATAATTCATTAATTTGAAAATCTTCACCACTGACAAATCGAAAAGAAATTGAAACTTGCTCGTGTTGACATGCGTCGCTAGTTTCATCCATAATTATCGAATAGTATTGGGAGTCTTTTACAAACTTTATCAATTTTGTAAGACTTCGTTAGCCATAATAGGTCTAGAACCTATTTCATTTGTTATGTCGTGTGAAAGCCATCTGTACTTTGTACGTTGAAGCCAAGAGGACAAATCGGAGTTATCTTCAGCAACTAACTCTAATAATGCATGATAATTAGAATTTTCATCTCTGTGACCACGGGTTGCTAACCCCTGAACCATGAGATAATGCAGTGAAGATAACATTCTTAAGAGAGCTACTCTTGGAGATTTCATATCTCTCTCCTTACCTTTAGACATCAAAGACTGCACGTTCACACCTTTATCCATTGCACTTTTCCTAGTACAGCAGGACATATGAAAATCCGATTTTTCATGAGAAGCGAATCTTTGTAAGGCTTTGTTCCAAGAAGAAAACCCGACTTCCACGAATGCTTTTATCACGTCTTTGTCTTGTTTAGTTTTTTCGCAAAAGGTCCACTGGAGGAAATGATTTCCTTACACACAGAACAAAACACTTTATCACACTTCTCATCGTATAAGATCCACTTATATTTGTCTTTCCACTGTTTTTGAAAAGAACGCCCACCAACACCAGTTTCGTTTGTTTCTTTAGATGCAGTAGTTGAATCCGAGCCACTATCTGCCGATGACGTCGTAGCCGAATCACTTTTTTTTCATTGACGAGCGAACAATGAATTTATCCATTATAATAAAACGAGTAGAGCAAACAAAGAATTAAACTAACTTACACTTTTCCGTGTATTTAAACGTATATGTGATATGTGAGGAGCGGTAGTTTCTGGAGGGGAGGAGTCGCGAGGCCGAGCTTGCATGGGCCGATGCGATGCGAGAGCGCGCCGTCAAAATTGGCATAATCCTTTTTAACCCTTTGAAGAGTATGGAAAAATACGCAAAAGGAGTAAGGCCGTACCGGTACGTCATATGTAATGTTTCGCAACAGCTATTGTTTTTTTTTTAATATATTTGCTCTGCGATCTCATTCAACTGTTTATGATGACGGACAAGTGTTGTAGGGAGGATGGTCAGAGCCTGGAAAATCTTTGTGGGCGGAGCGACCTGCCACAGCTGTCTTATCGCGGGAAACGCAAGTCCCGCGTAAACGGAAGTACCCTGGTAAAGTCTCTGCCCAAACCAAACTTTATAATCCCCCTCCCGCTCTATGAAAAAATCGGGCCCTACTATCATTTAAGAAATACAACAAAAGATTAGAATTTTCCCCACATTTTTTCTTTCTTTCTTTTTTTTTTCTTCTTTTTTCTTTTCTTATTTTCTTTTTTTTATTTTTCTTCTCTCTTTTATGTGTGAGTGCTGAGCACCCCCACAAAACTTCTGGGGGGTGCTGGAGCACCGGAGCACCCCCGGAGTCGGCGCCCCTGAAAAATCGTATTTTTGTCTGTTATCCATGTTCTAGTTACACCGATGGGCATATTGTGATATCATCGAAGAAAGGAAATTTGAAATACAATTTAAAGTAGAGTAGCATTTTGTAGGATATGAGAATGAAGTAACATTTTGAAGCAATGTGTTGAAAATTTTCTTTTTTAGATAATATTTTTACATCCACTAACTTATTTTCTTTTACTTTTGGTATTACGACCTAGCTGCTTAGTGAATATAGTGAAGAGCATTACACGGTAGCTTTATAGAATTCACAGTACTTAGGGAATGTTAAAAAAATAATAGATGCTAATAGAATGACGGTGTCAAGGTATACGTGTCCAAGGCGGTTACAATATGGTGTGTTAAATGTTATCTGGCTGCCATCCAAGCCACAACAGTTGTTCCTACGTGAGCCCACAGTCGCCCCATGTCAACATCAACATCCGCTGTTATCTTACACACACGCGTTATATCGAAATCGCTTAGTAAACGCTTATGCATTACATACATGGAAGTGTTTTTGTTTTAAATTCCGGCCAATTTGTAGCTTAGAGTATTAATAAATACTTAAATAAATCAATAATACACATTTCTATAATCTACATGTATAAAACTCAAAGTCTGAAGATTTATAGGTACTGAATGCAAATTCACACCGTTACACCGATTGCCACCAAATTTTGCACAGTAACCTTTGACACGAGGTAAAAAATACTGTCTAACTTGGAATTTGATATTTTACCCCGTTCGCACAATTTAGGCCCTTTTAATTATGCCTTTTCGTTGACGCCAATAAAGATGTCAACAACACCATGGAGACCAGAATTAATTACCATAGTAACAAGTAAATGAACAAAAGCTATTTAGCGGCATGGAACTGTGGAAAAGAAGAAGTGTACTAATTGTAAATTGTCCTATTACTTAATGCAAAGCGAAAGTACGTGTTATCTCATCTGTGAGGTTAGGTGACAACGGTTTTTGGTTTTTAATTTACTGCTGAAATAAATAAAAGCCATGGTTCAGGAAAACTTAACGTTTAATGTGTTATACAATGCTTCTAACACACTAACACTTAAAATAAAAGAATTTAGCGTTTTGATTTAACAGGTACTTTATAAATATCTCCAAATGCTTTATAAACGGGTACTTTTAAATCTCCAAAGGCTGTTGCACCAACATAATAATTTAGTACAAGTTAAAATAGTGCAAGTGTTGAAAACAGCTTTGGAGAGAATTTAACTAATGAGTACAAAATTGTTATACGAGCTGACAGAACGCCATATAGACATAGAAAATAAAAATTATATTAAAATACTTATTAAAAGTCAAATATTCGCGTGCGAAGCCGCGGGTAACAGCTAGTAAATTATATTAATATATATCGTTTATTATTAATACAAGCTACGTTGTTTGTAAAAAGCACAACAAAATAGTGCTTATTGCATTTATGAACTGAAACAATATATTCTTATATTCTGTGCGTACGTGCTCATTTCACGTATACTTTAGGCCTACAAAAAGAAATTATTTCATATATCGTAGATCAAGAATTTATGTCATATACTTTGATTGTATTATAGAAAATGTATCTCATAATTATATCACTTTCACCATAAAATCCGTTTCTTTGTATAATAGAACCTCTATCTCTTATATAATTTTCCTTTCATTTTCATATTGCTTTTTTTTAAACTACATGTAATCAAGACTTGTAGAATAGATGCATAGTACAGTTCTATTCAGGTAAGAAACAACGTTATAAAGCGGACACTTTATGTTTGGTATTAAAGAACTGTGTATCTGTAGGAATAATTTTGCAACAATAATGTCTTTATTATCAGGGTGTTGATAAATCTGAATTTATTAGACTTACAGTTCTGTAACGTAGCGTGTTTGTCCTGAAAACATAGGGCTACATATCAGAGGCCAGTTGGTCGTATATTTAGTAGTATTTAGCCACATAAAAACTACAAATTTCCATCGAATTCGATCGCGTCTAAATGCAAAGTGACTTCCATTAGACGAATAGGTACTGATTGTACGGTATATTAGTTGTACATTATATTATCGTTGTGTGGTGAACTGCCGGCTAGTATTAATTGAGATAGCTGTTCCGTCGGTATCAACAAGATTTTGTTATTTTTGGGAGCGCCCAGTGTTTTTTTTTTTTTATAAAGTCGCTATTTGATTATATTAGGTTAGTTGCTGTTTCAATGTTATTTTATCTATTTTCAGTTTCGGTTATAAACAAAATTGTATTAACCCTTAGGTCGACTCCTCTATATCGTTTCTTGTACAATCTAATTGTTATTACTTTCATTCCATATTAATAATTTTCACACAGTAACGACGTGCACACTCAGCTTGTTCACGTACAGTATTTATACAACTAACATTTGTAATATCATCTAAGTATATTGTATGTATCATGCAGGCTTTGTTGACCAAGTGCATGTACCAGAATCAGTAACCGTATTCGAGTAATTGTTTTATTGCTTTTATATTTACATGTTTTAAAATTTTTTCTAGGAAGCAGAAGAGAATTCTGCAGATAAAGTGGAAGAATATAGTGGAACATGAGCTGAATTCTTAGATTAATGTAAAGACGGTAATGTTGTAGCCCGATCCTTTATGACATAATGTTGCAAAAATACACAGCTGGCAAACTTCAAAATTAATGCAACTGTAATTATTACATTTATTGTTCAAATTATAAAATAATTTATGTCAATGTAGTCTGATATATTCTACGTATTGTATTATATTGCAAATTCAAGGAAGACGTAAAGAGTTAGGGTGGACGTAGAGCCTAATGAAAAGAGGCATAGGCCTAATTAAAAAAAGGCCTATAGAATATATATATATATGCCTGCTACGTATATATTGCAACGTTACGAGTATTTCATAAATTCACACAAATTAACCATGTAACCAAAGTAACCATGTACTCAACGCAACTATTAAGTGTAGCACACCGGCCAGGTCACAGGATTTTTGTTTCTCGTTGCGTCAAGTATATGTAGTTGCACAATAATTAAATAAATTTTTTAAAGAGGAGTGAGATGTTGTCGACATGAAATAATTATTTAAACCCATTTAAAAATAATCATCCTAAGATTTATTCATTAATAGAAAAAATATTCCAATATTAAAAAAATTCAAACATTAGATAGATAAAATATCCACTTTTATAAGTTTCACACATATTAGGCTGTTCATAACATCTACAAACTAAACAATCATATACTCTTATTAACTAAACAGACATGTTAAATGAGTCATCTAAATTCTTTCGTTTTTAGTGTGTCTGACTTTGATTCAATCTTCAAATGCTAATAGCAACTCATTTAAAAAGAAACAAAAATAATATTAAATTTAAGAATGAAATTAATAGTTGCTATAAACAAAATAAACTAATTACATTTACTTTGAAACTATTATTTAACTCTATTGACACACCCAAATTTTTAACATATAACAAAAAGAATTAGTAACTTTCAAATTTTCTTATAAAATTAAATTATTGACTTTAACTATTATTTACATTTAAAAATTTTAAGTCTTACTGTTCATGTAAAATTGTCTTTCTGAAAGTTCTTTTCACAACAAAATTATAAATATTTAGTCATCACCTGCATACTGCTGCCGTTACCGTTGCGTGTGTGTGTGTGTGCGTCCTGAATCCTGAGAATTTTATGATGATGATGCTGTGTTCTCTGTCTCTATGGGTTGTTGTTGTTGTTGTTGTTGCTCCTGAGTTCCTCCATACGTCTTGTGTGAGTGTGGTAGTGTGTGTGTGTGTGTGTGTGTCCGTGTCGATTCGCAATGGGCAGCGAACGTCGTCTGTAGATTTCTTGAGTCTGAGAATGCCCCAAAATTGTCGGTCGTATTTATACTGGACTCAATCTGACATGTCCAGGATTGCTCTTGACATGTTAGAAATTGTAACTTTCCTTCAAAGCGTCCTTTAATTACGAATCACTTTTTTGTTCATTTTAGCGAATTCGTAAACACACTTGTAGCATGCGCGATATCATTGTTTGCGTAATTTTTTTCTGTTCACGCACATATAACACACATGTTAGTTACTCTTTAATTATACTAGTAATTAACATTAAACTCTTAGCGTCATTAATATTGCAAATTTCTGCAATATTTTTATATCACTGCATTCGTTAAAAATTCCTCAATGCAATGGTGTTTTTATAATTGGAGTACGTCTTTGTTTACAGGTTTAAAACGTATTAATTAGTTTGTTTTTAACCGGTTAAAACCTGATTATATACAAAACAATAAGTCGTTCGCATCACCCCATATTTTCATGTCGTAGTGTGCTCACACACACAAACACACATACGCTGTAACTTACGCTACCACAGCAGGTGTCCCTCTCGACAGGTTACATATTGTCAATTCCTGCTCAGAATTGTATAAAACTGTTCCTTATTCTATTTACACTAATTACAATATAAAACATACCGCCCTGGCCAAATGTGCAAATATATGTATTGTTGCAATATAATCTGTATACACTAAGTTGGTGTCTGGGCCGGGGACTACCTGGGGCTACTACTCGCCGGCCCAGACGCCAACTTAGTGTATACAGACAATAATATATACGACATCCTCGTACATCCAGGATCTGCACCTGTTCCGTAACCGAACTCAACATAAATAAATTTCCGTCTTATGAAACTGAACAACCTACCTTGAACGGTATTCTATTGTTAATTTTCGGTAATTCTGAAAAATATTACGTTGCGTTTTGAGCAATATCGATATTTTACTACTTACTGGGTAATAAATTATTGTATTTTACTCCACTCTGATGAGTTTCCTGTTAGACAGTTCTAAATAATACAGTATCTGTTGATTAGAGAAACTATGTCGTTATCGAAGTTAAGTTTTCAGACAAACTATACAGTTCTGAATGTTACTTTGTAATTCTTCTGAGGTTTCGTAACTTGGTTACACAGCAGCTGGATGTCGCTAAAATCTAGTCCGATTACATTATCAGATACTTGATAAGTAAAGCAAAAGGCAATTTCTTACATAGGCCTAATAATGAAATTATAATGCAAAAAGGTATTAAATATATCAAATTATATGTTCATAGGACGAACAAACAAGAGAGTTCATTTCTGTTGTAACGTTTGTTTTACATATATTAACCGTAGAGTACGATGAGAATTCTTAGGCCTATATTTTGCAGTGACTGTACGCAGTCACTGTTGGCGTTCACCTTTGTAGACAAAGTAAGCAGGACTGGATACTAGATCAGATTACTATGCTCAATATCAATATTATACAATTATAGCCTACATACAAATGATGCTGAGCCAGCGTGATCGGTTACAATACAAACACGGAGTGCTGTGTTTGGGATTTATATCGATACTCTGTTAGGTTAGAATCGATACTACACAACGATGTAGAAATTCCAGACGTTTCTAATAATTACTATAAACACGTTCTTCCGAAAAAGCATTAAATTGTTTAAGAATTAATTTCGAGTTAAACGATTACGTACTAAACAAGACGGAACAGTGTTTAAGATTTGCGGCAAGCGTATGCAAAGAAAGTCTAAGCTTTCGTAATATTAATGACGTTTACGCCAATCTCCAGAGGATGATGAGTTAATTAACTGAAGGGTGGTCTCCAGCTGCGCATAAAATTGGAGAGGATACTTCACCCACTACCCATTACGTTGCGCCCGGACGAGACGTTCTGTTTGGAAAACAAAAGTGTAATCAGACGTATGGTGGAAAATCAGTCTCTTCTAAAAAAGATTATAAATTAAAGCCAATACTGCGCAGTCTAGATCGGTAACGTGACTGCAGTCAACAACTATACGATCGTTCTTGTGGAAACACAGTAAACGAATTACAAAATGAGCACAACGAATTAGTGTTGTCGTTTCTTTTTCATCTTGGTAATTTTGTAAAAGTCGGACGAGTGAGTAATAGGTGACTCTATATTAATTAATGACTCGTTGGGCACTTGGTGAAACATATTAATACAAAGGGTTTTAAAAATATATAAACACTTGTTACGTTTCACAATTTTTATTTAACTCTGACAGCTGTTTCAACTTCTTAAGCCATTGTCAACAAACTTCTTAAGCCATGGTATCAGTAAACAAACGTAATCTTTTTTCATTACTAGTCAACAATAAAGAAAAATCAAACACACTAGAGAAAAACGGAGTTTATGAAATACACTGTGCAGAATGTGATGCTATTTATATCGGACAATGTGTCCGTGCTCTGAAACATGGCATTTCTGAACATAAGAAGGCGATATTATTTTGAATGATCATCACTTCTTTCACAGCACTTTAACAATTGATATTTAATGCACTTTCACTTGTGAGAAAACTTACTTTTTGTTATTTCCTCAAACGTACGTTTCGGAGTGGTTTACTCCTTCCTCAGTGAGGTATAAATGCGGAATGCGTCAAGGCGTTGGTAATCTGTAACGGTTTCTTGGTGACTGGTTGTGTGTGGAGATGGAAGGGGGTTAGCGCGGGATTCTGAATTGTATGCGTTGTGTATTATTGTGTCGAATAGTGTGTTGGATTTAAATTGTAATTGTTCATTGAGTATGTTGTTTGGTTGTGTTTGTATATTTCATATTGTTCTGCGACTTACAATCCACATTTGCCACACACATCCAGACAGAAAACCACAGCTACACCAATATAAAAAACAATCTTGAAATTTTACACTACATACCCAAAAGTCGCAAACTCAACTCCGCAGAACAATACGAAATATACAAACACAACAAAACACAACCAAACAACATACTCAATGAACAATTACAATTTAAATCCAACACACTATTCGACACAATAATACACAACGCATACAATTCAGAATCCCGCGCCAATCCCCTTCCATCTCCACACACAACCAGTCACCAAAAACCGTTACAGATTACCAACGCCTTGACGCATTCCGCATTTATACCTCACTGAGGAAGGAGTAAACCACGCCGAAACGTACGTTTGAGGAAATAACAAAAAGTAAGTTTTTTTTTCAAAAGTGAAAGTGCATTAAATATTAATTGATAAGAAGGCGATTTTAACCAATACAGGCAATACAGGTTTTGCAGATCATTGCTTACAACACAATCACTTCATAGATACAAAAAACATAACATTACTCCACAACATACAAAAAGGTAAAAAAATGATTTGTTAGAAATTCTAGAAATTAAAAAAGCAATAAAAAATCACAAAAATTTAACTAATGAACAAACTGAATTCTCTGTATCCACTTTATTTACAGCTGTTATTTAGTTTAGTTAATTTTATATTTTGCATTCAGATTATATTTAGTTTTTACAGACACTTGACCTTCCCTTAGCTCCAGCAACCCCCCTTTCCATCTTCACACCTCACAAATATTCCGATACACGGCCTAAACAGATGTCCACCACCACCCTTACATCCTTTGTTTAGTCTTCACTCATCTCTTTGACAGTGGCTTAAGAAGTCGAAACAGCTGTCAGAGTTAAATAAAAAATTGTGAAACGTACCAAGTGTTTATATATTTTTAGGTGACTCTATTCCTGAACGGGCTGTTGTAATCTGGTGAGGTATATCTGTTTAGTTTTGCAGTAGCTATGCACACAACGGATATAATGTAACATGACGTAATTGGAAATAACTAATTATACTGAATATAGTACAGGTAAAATCTGATATGCTAATATACGTATTATAACCGAAATACTGAGATGGAAATCAACGATTACTAATAGATTGCTTTTAGATTAGAAATTTAACATACAATGTACAGTGCCCCTAGAGAATGCATTTGTAGCGACACTTTTACCGTTACCGACTTAGGCTATCGATCGTGTCATACAACAATGCAATTTGAGAGAATCAATACAGGTTGTTCGAAAATATAATTCAAGACACACACATAATATACATATATAATTTCTTTACAAGTACTCGTTGAGTTTCTTGTAGTATTCTTATACACTAAAAACTCGCGTATCCGAATCGTGTTTATCCGAAAATCCGGTTTATCTGAAACAATTTTTAGTAAAATTTAAAAATACACAAAAGCATTTTCCTTTCGCTATAATCTATATTTAATAGCGTAGACAAGTGATTCCACATGATTTAAAGTAGAAAGTCAATAATCAGAACTAATTGTGATAAGGGGTATTCCTAATTATCGTTTTGTTCGGATTTTCGAACATAAAGTATTATGTTCATACATTGTAAACATAAAGTACTGTATACTGTTATGTATTATAACAGTTCATTTCTGCTTCCTTTTAGAAGCCGAAGGTGACACAGTAACAACAGTTTACATAAAACAATCCTATGTTAATAAACAACTGTAATGCGACTACTGTATAAACTGTATTATTTTTAAATAAAGTTACTGTACTTATATTGTAATGTGACATAAATGGAGCCCCAAATAAATAACAAAATAATCCAAATGATAAAAAGTCAGAATAGCTGGACTCAAATATTTAACTATGTAAAATAAAAGTACAACACAAAAGTGTAATAAATAAAAACTATGTACCATAGAATATAAGACATAAACTCATGAAAAGTGTATAAGTGTAAGAAAGCGGAAAAAAGAGATGATCGTTGATCATGCAGAAAAAGACTGTAAGGATCAATGACCCCTCCAATTACTTTAAGTGCAAGGGAACAAATATGTCATTGTAAAATAAACTATTGTATTAAGACAATATTAGGTATTAGAGTTTCAATGGTTTTAAATCATGTGGTTTGTTTTTAAAGAGGAGACCACAAATTATGTTCACAGTAGACTAAGTAATAGGTCCCATTTTATAATGAGATGTTAATGAAGGCCTTAACATTATTTAATTATGTTCATTTGTTATACCAAAGCCAATGTTGTTTATTGTTTGTAAATCAGTAGTAACAGGAGAAAATTGTACTAAGCCTATTGGCAAAATAGAAAATGTGTGTTACCATAATATAATACCTAAAAAGGGCCCATATAAACAATACATTGATAGTCAACTAGCAAAGCTTAATAGTATGGGAATGGAATTGGTATTATGGTACACTAAATAGTTTATGCTATTGTTTGTTCATAAATGAATGTAATCTTGGCCATGAAGGCAACACTTTAAGTTAGTATGTTAAGAGATATTGTGTTAATTTATAAATATTGTTAGGATATGTTAAGGGTCAAAGCTCATGTAATAAATTGTAAACAAATGTAATCAGGCAAAAGGGTTCAAAAAAAAAAAAAAAATTAATAATTAATGTGAATTAGAACATGATACTGAAATCAAATTTAAGGCCTAGGCCAGACATGTAATATAAAATAAGATAAGGCCAGAAATGATTAAGTTACCAAATCAATATAAGAAAATAATAACAAAGAACGACCAAAATTTAAGTAAGAGACAAGTTTTAGAATAATTGTGAATCTAATTAAATTAGTCTGACAAAATTTAAGTATTGTATAATAAAAGTCAGGACAGTACTATGGTCCAGATTTAGAATTCTTGTAAAGGTGAAAAAACGCCTATTATAAAGTCAACCCATATAAAATTATGTATCAAAATGTAGATCTTTGTAATAGGAACAAAACTATGTAAATTAATTTTAACTTAAACAAAAGGTAACAAAGGAGTATTTTTTGACATGGAAGGCAAGGATATGATTTTCAGTACTATATGCCGCTTGACCTCAAGTTCGTGCAAATTGACCAATCAAAAACAGAGTTTACTGGTCAAAAAACCGTTACTAAGACGAGAAGAAATATTATTGTATTGTTGAACGCCAGATAGAAAGGGTCAAAAACCGAATAGCTGACGCTTAGAGTGAAGATAAAAAAATCAAAGTTACACTAAATTAATGACCTAAACAAAACCTCAGAAGAGGAGAACATACCAAAAAACTTATAGAGAAAATAAAAGAACTACCACTGACCGATGGAAGCTTAAATCTACACCAACATCAAAAAATCCTAGAGAGTTGGCTTGCTGCATTATACAAGTGACGTAAATATAATTCCGAAGTAATTTGGTAACAACAGTACACATAGATCAACTTCACTACACTATATAAACTATCTACAGTGATAATTGGAATAACCACTGAACATTAATACGGTGGTTAACAATAATAACATTTTATTTAAACAAAAAAAACAGGAAGCACATGTCGTTTGCTTAACTGACCAGGGCGGCCATCTTGTTGAGCGGCTATTTGCCAGTGCAGACAAAGTGTCGTTGACGCAGTTAGTTAAAAACATAACATTCATACTTGTTAACACTAATAATTAAGATTTCTTATTTTAATGTATTTGTAATGTGTTGTACGCTTTTTAAAAACATTTCTGACTTCTTAACAGCCCAAAGAACCCAAGCCCTGAGATTATTAAATTTACATTATAATTATTTGCAACTCGTTGAAGGTCGGATTCGAATAACGAATCGATAAGAACCTGTCAAGGTCGACCCAAGACCGAACCATTTACTTTTGTTTAACCAAATAAGCTGAAAAATAAAAAATCAATAATTACCAAAAACAGAATAATCATTTCATACTTGCAAATAGGATAAAAGTTTGTTTACAGGTATTAGTGGGAGAGAGCAGGTACATAGGCGAATATAGCCTTGCCGACGACTAGAAATAAAATAACCTACAACTGCCAAAATACGGTTAGAGCTGATCGCCGAGTTAACCAGAAGTGTGGGAAAATTCAAAAAAGCACTAACCGACAAATACAATCTCTCTCATCCTATCAATACACGAAGGGTTAAAGAGTGACACTACCAACGTGTGGCTTATTAAAATACCCTAAGCACGGAGATATTATAGAGTAGCGCCTACAACAGTGGGGCGTAATTAAATAAGACGTAACGAAGAGAGATAATTTATCACAGAGTGGCGCATACAACGTGTGACTTTAACAGTACGACACGAGTAATATATTACAATATATGTATTACTACTTAAATTGAAGTTTCGGATTATCCGAAATTTCGTTTATCCGAAACGGGCGCGGTCCCATCAAATTCGGATAAACTGGGTTTAGTCTATTATCAAACTGTAATTACTTCTGCAATAGATTTTACTACTGTTTATCGTTTTGTGACGTAAATTTCACAGACTGTATCCGTATCTGTATGAATTCATTTAGAAGCATCTGAAGATAGAGAGATGTAGTCTGATTTGTTATCACAAACTTACACAGGCAGTCGTCTGCTTTCTTCTTGTTGTGTGCGTATTACTGTGTCAAAGAAGACGTTGGATTTAAATGACAACATATCATTCAATAACTCATCACGCTGGAATTTACTTGCTTTGTAGATTATAAATTCTTCTATTGCATCCATGAAACGTCCTTTCTTACAGTAATGTAGAGGTTTTAAATTTTGTACAAAACTGGTATAATTGTGGTTGTATTCCATTAAATGCTGCGCGTAACTGGACTTTATATTATTGATATTATTCTGGGGCAGATGTTCTATATATCTATCTTTAAAACCTCTTCCTGTTTGTCCAATATAGATTTTATCGCAGTCATCACCTACAATTTTATATATGCCGGAATATGTTTCAGGATTTTTGTTTCTTTTTGCGCGTAATACATTTTGAATATTATTGTTTGTTTTAAAAATTACTGTAACGTTATATTTTTTTAATTGATTTTTAATGATTTGTGGTATCAAGTTAGTGTACTCAACGGATATAAATTTATTGTCGTGTCTCGGTTTGTTTGTTCCTAGATTCTTTTTGCGTCTGTGCTTATCGATTAACTTGTCGGCAATCGTGCTGCTATATCCGTTGGCGATTGCTATGCTTTTTATGGTGTCAATTTCGTTGATAAAATCCTCCTTCTCTAGGGGTACATTAAGGAGTCTGTGGACAAACACGTTATAAGCAGCCATGTTTTGTGACTATGGATGGTATGAGTCTGCATGTATGGCTTTCTATAGATTTTAAACTTAAAGCAATCTTTCTGTTTAATTAAAGTTAAATCTAAGAAATTCAAACAATTATTATCTTCAGTTTCTAGAGTAAATTTGATTTGGGTGTTTATACTGTTCATGTATTTACTCATGTTTTCAAGTTGTCTTAATGAACCGTTAAAAACACAAAATGTGTCATCAACATATCGATGATAGGCTATAATATTCTTATAATGAATATTGTTGTTCGATAATAGATACTTATTTTCAAAATGGTTGAGATACACTTCTGCTAATATACCACTTAGGGGAGAACCCATAGCGAACGCCTCACCTTGTGAATGAAACTGACCACTGAAGGTGAAATAGTTCTGTTGTAGGATTTTTTGAACCAATATAATGAGTTCATTTATTTCTTGAATGTTCATTGTGGCTTTTCTTATTAAATTTTCTTTTAGAATTTCAATAGTTTCTGTGACTGGCACATTTGTGTATAAGTTTACTATGTCGAAAGAGGCAATTTTATATTGAGGTAGCAATTTTGTTACCTTTATTTTATTTATGAAATCAATATTATTTTTAATACTAGATCATTTTCAAGTGCAATGTTATTTTTTATAATTTGTTGTAGTAACTTTGCTATCTTGTAACTTGGGGCTGTTGTGTAATTAATAAGCGGTCTTATAGGAATATTTTGTTTATGTAATTTGGGTAGGCCTGTAAGCTGTGGGGCTTGTGCGTGTATAGGTTTAATGCATCTGCGTGTTCGTTCGTCCAACAAATTAGTGCATTTATTAATTGTTTCGTTCAAAATCTTAACATAACGTTTAGTAAGGTCGTCGGCCAATGTCTCAATATTATTACTGTCGATAAACTCATGGATTTTATTTAAGTACTCTTGCTGTGGTAACAAAACCACAGTGTTGCCTTTATCTGCTTTTGTTATTATGATATTACTATCATTTATTTTATCGTTTATATTTCTGATATGTCTATAGTCGTTGCTGTATTTACCTTTAAGTTTTTGGTTTATATTATTAATTTTCAATAGTCGGTTGAGTTTATTATTTATTATCGTACGGGCTTCGTTTTGTGTATTTGTATCAGATAACGTTCTTATGGTAGCTTCCGCATTCACAACCTCATGTACAAAGTGATCTTTATCAAATCTAGCCAAATTGTACTTTAAACCTTTACTTAGTAATATTTTCCTGCGTTTGTTAGGTTTATATTAGATAAATTTGCTACGCGTCTATAGAAAGTATGATGACTTTATATTTTTTTAAACTTAACGACGAGTGACTAGTGCATGATTTAATTTTATAACCTGATGATGGGACTGTAATCCTGAAACGCGTTGTTACGCAAATAATTAAGTTGCAAGGAAGGAATTAGATAAAGGTAATTACCAGTCTATATAATTTTTTAAATTATGCAACTTGGAGACCGTACCAAAAATAAACTTGCTAGGTTAGGTTGACATCCTTTCTTTTCTTTGACTAAGTCTAATTTACATGCTTTGTTTTTACTGGTTATATTATTCACATCTGATTATCTAGGTATAGTTTTATTTACTATTTATATTTCTGGTTATAATTACCCAGTTTTTCTTATCATTTTAAGTACATGTTTAGTTAATAATCAGTCCTTTCTGATATTCCCTGATTTACATTAATGGTATGGTTATAATGTAAAATACAATGTTATACTCTTATATTATACTTTATCATATTTTTTACAATCATATAGTCATTATTTCACTCTCCTAATCTATTTGGGTATGTGTCAATTTTTAAGTCTAAGTCCTTTTTATTGTCATGTTATTCAGTATGTCTAGTTTGTTATTGGGGTACTTATTTCCTTCACATTGTACTCCTAGTTTTTTCTTTATTTATTCTATATATGACCTAATCCTTATTCATAGTGATTGAGTTGGTTTAATCCACTTTTATTTTATAATATTAATTGTTTTTTTAATTCTTCACATGATATTCCCTGTCTTTCATGATTAAATTACAAGTTACAAGTTCCAAAATTACCTCTTCCTTACAAGTTAAATTTGGATGGCTTTGATTCTGTACTATGCATAGTTTTCACTGTTAATAGTAGCTGTTGGTTCTGTGTAATTTGGTACAATATAATATAATACGTAACTTGGTACGCTACAATATATATATATATATATATATATATATATATATATATATATATTATTACATGACATTTTGACATGCCATTTTAACATAAATATGCTTTAATACTCTTACCCAAAAGTACCAAGAAACATAATAGTTTCAAGAAATAAGTAATTAAATACTTAATTAAATATTGTTTATTTTATTGTTTAATTCATGATACGAAGACTGTAATAATTATGTTTATCACAGTTAAAATAATGTTAATAATAATAAGTAAGGAGGACAATGTTTAGGAACTTACTTATAAGATTTTGTTTTATCTATAAAAACTGTATTGTAGACAGTAAATTAAGAGAAATTGTTATTTATTACTAAGAGTTATTAGAAATTAGTTTGGGTCATAGTGATTAATATTGTATGTGATAATATTAATAACACTAATGTTTATTTTAACTGGAAAGTACCAAAATAATAGTAATAGACTTTTGTAAAACTAGACAGTTAAGGTATTTTGAATAATAATTTCTATTAAAATGATAATAAACAATGTCAGGTTAAGTTATCTGATTAATAAATGTGTCGAATAGTTTTAATAAAGTGAAAAGTAAAAAAAAAACTAATAATAAATATTTTTGGAACAAATAAATAAAAAGTGTAAATTGATAACTCAAGAAATACGAAACAGAAGATAATCAAAAGTGGTGTCAAAATAATCAGTGTTTCATCAGAAGATCAAAGAAGCTAATAAAGTAAAGATCAAAGATCTTATAAAAAATTTATAACTGTTTAAAGAAAATGAAAGATAAAATAGTAAAAGTTTGTTTATATTGATGCTATAATATCACCAGGGTAACATAAAAATGTTACATTAGATACCAATGAAAGCAGAGATAGGCCTTAGCAACTAAAATGTTATAATAAATGAAATAAGAATTGTATTTTTGGATCTGAACGAAAAAGGTTGAATTAAACACCAGATAGTGACTAATTTAAATTATTAGACATTTCATATGAGTGGACCTAATTTAAAAAGTTAAATAATCATCCTCAACCAGACTAAATAGAAGAAGGAAGTGCTACATTACTATAAAGAAGTAAACCAAGGAATCTCTGAAGAAATACAATCAACTGACACAGGAAGAGAAGTATTTTTTGATATAAAATTAAACTGAACTATTCCATTATATGCCTAGGTCATAGGTTTCAAAGACACTGATTACACTTTTAATAAAAACATTTGGAACTTTCACTGAGAAAAATATCAATGAATAATCTTACCATCAGTATGAAAAACCATTAATGTAGAGTATTACTATAATATAAAGTGAACTAGATCTAAAAAACATTTAACTCAAAATAACCTATAAACACTGAACATTGTTAAACTATTAATATAATCCTGTTAAGGCACTTCGTAATTATTTATAATCCCATGTATTTTGGTACTTTTCCTCTAATAACTGTTGTTTATATCGTAGTCAAAAGGACCTAACGTAACACAATCTATTTGTATTTTATTTAATAAATATAAATGTGGGCCTTGAGATATAAGAATCAATACTGCTACTGCTGCCATACTGAGCATATGTAAAGAACAGCCGGTTAGATTTTTGTTAATGATTATATTTGTTATTAAAAAACAAAATAAAGAAAATAATAAAAGGATTTGAGTGTAATAAATACAGATAAAAGGTTTATTCGTTTCTTTATTTAATGAATACAAAATGTGTATGATATTATAAACACTATATCAGGGACTGTGAATTGGCTTAATCAACTAGATTAAGTTGGCAACACTATTCATTTGAAAGAAATGGCAGATTATTCGAATCTGCTTTGATGAGCTTTAGTTATCACATTCATCTCTTAAATAATAGATTAAAAGAGATTTAATTATAGCTGACATAGAAACCTTCATAATATTTTAACAAAAATAATAATTAATATTTTACTAATAAATTTTATTTGCAACATGTGATTGCAAATTGGCGCTCAACAAATATTACCCTGACCAGATACTCATCCTATTAAATTATAAACAAGGTACACAAAAGGTTTTAGAATAACAGGTAAATACCCGTGTTGTAACAATATATATATATTATAACGATTCATAATAGCGTCCTATCAGAGCGTTATATGAAAGCTATAGACGGTACGAGTGTAACGCCGTAAGAAAGAGAGAGAGAGAGCGTATAATCGCAGCCATCTCACTCTAACCACGTCACCGCGACATTAGAATCCAGTTCAAACATGTAATTTTACTCCAAGCGAATTATCAGTTCAACCTGCGATAACTTCAAAAGTTATAAATATACGGCAATTCTGAAAACAGCATTGTATTCAGCAAGAAAAGCTAATAAGTAGCCGCAATCTCAGTTAATATAATTAACAATTGAAGAAGTTATACGGATGACGCACGCCAACAGAAATAACGAGAGAATTATGCTACGTAGGAATAAGGTGTTTTCACACACACACAGATAAAGACCTAAGCAACAATATTCTGTGGTCAGATCTTTGGAAACACATTTGCAAATACCTGTAATCAATCGATTTGCAAATACAGGAAGTACGATTTTGACAAGAAATTCTCTGCCGTTTGGAACCTGTCACGGAGTGTTTGACCGACCTGTTCGAGATTGTCAAAACTGGAAAAACGCATGATTTATTTGTACAACCAATCAGCAGCCCGTATTTAAAACTGACGCCAGCTCAAAGCGAGGGGTAGCATCACTCTTCGTTCGGTACTTAAACACACTAGACGTGTATAATTCACATACAGAAATTTTTAAATCACGCAAAAGTGCAATTTAAGTTCTAATTCGAGAAGTAGTCCGCAGTGTAGATGAATTAATAACGTTCAATAACACTCGCTGCGTAAAACAACCGTTAATTAATTAAATAATTAATTAATTAAGCATCAGCCGTGAAGGACCTGTGCTACAGAAGGCTACAGCATCTGTAATTGCCAGGGCATCTTCAACATCATTGATCAACATCCATTCTTCTGTGCAACACCATCAAAAGGAGGACCTCTACGGATTCCTATCTTCGGTCTACGCATCAAACAGTAAGAAATAGATTCATTGATCAATGAAATAAGCGCTAAACAAATAATAAAACAATAAACAATTTTAAAAGGACACTAAGAACTGCACACTTTGTATTTTAACTATAAGATTAGCTCTAATATAGTATAAGAGTGTTGAATGGAAAGTGGTGTGTAGTATTGGACGTGCAAATTATTGCAGACCTGTTCTTTAGCACTGGTTTGGGAGATAGCAATCTCTTAATCAAACCAGATAAGAGCTATAGGTCGTTTGAGCGTCTTAATCATTACTTTTCACACTCACTCAATAATTATAAGTGATAGGGTAGAATTAAGTCCTGCCATTAACAATTTAAAGTTTAAAAAATAATTAAATAAAAGTTAATTAAATGATCAAGCAAATCTTAAAGTGTTGTTTGTAACGATTCCCCTTGAAAACCACAATCACTGAACGAATCCTGAGAAAGAGTGTCTCCATGCGCTGCGCTAAGCTGAAACCGTGTCATTTGTATCTGGGATTTGTTCTGGCGCCAAGGTAAAATAATATCACGGGTAAGTAACTTTTTATCTAACATCACAAATATTAGATAATTGTGTTAGACGACAGGTAGCGTTGTAATATATATATATTATAACAGGACCAAATATCATTAATTTGGAGTTATATGTTAAGGGTATACTATATTGATGTTTAAATAAATTTTAATAGTCGAAACTCCACTCATATGTTATAGCGATCATAATAATGCATTGTACATGGCGCACACGCGGCTGTTACATAATCAACTCACTCTGTAACGCATACGACCACACCCAAACTTTCAATTATTAATATTTCGGAAACCAGTAAATTCAGGCGAAATCCATTATAGCAAAAAAGTTTGCCGAAATATTAATAATAGGGTGTGCGAATTTTATGCAATATAATTAAATAATAACAGAGTTAATTAATTTTATGTTAATAACTTCCGTAATAATTGAGCTACATAAAAGAGCTTTTGATATGTTATAGCTATAGGAATTTACAACAAATTGTATATTTTAGAATTAGCACAACTTGGTTTGCAGCCAAGATAATTGCAATATAAAAGTGCCACAGGAAATCCGGAACGACAATTCAGTTCCGTTGTGTTAAGAATATTAATAATAATATAAATTCTCCGTCTGTGGGAAAGTAATTTCGTTCTCACGGGCTGAGGTGATTCAAATTTTGAGTAGTAGGGAGAGTGTGTCAGCCAATCAAATCATTCGAAGAAATCCGAACCAACGCGGAGTTTTGGGGCTGATCAAACACTCTACTGCCAGTATTCAAGAAGAGCAGACGTATATCTTCGATCGTCTCAAAACCATAGTTTTGTGAAGACTCATCTCAAGACTCTACGTGGTCAACACGCCTAATTACGATCATCATAAAACAGATCAACTGTAACGACTCGTAATTACCGCGTCCAGTCAAGATACTCTTTCACATCAACAAACAAGCTTATTGTGCACTGCACTAACTGTGGGCATAAGCACGCAAGAGATCTACAAGACTACAAGACATTACTTCAAGAATACGACAGAGAGGCCGTATAAATCATTTGTGAATCAGCTGACAAGCAGAGCTACAACTCGAAACGACACACACACACGCTGACGTGGAACGTGAATCGACGAGGGACGTGAAGCAGTTCTCGCAGAAAGCTACAGACGTAAAAACTTCAACAAATAGCAGGAGAGCAGAGTGTTGCTGATTTCCGAGCTCACCGCCAAAACCCAGGACGCTCAAGTAGATCACTATCTCTAGCCGATTGGACAAAGACAGCAAGGGACATCCGGAGCATCTCTACAATCCGCTTCAGAATCAGGAAAGTCAAAATCAAGTTATTTATTTTTCAACCGTTAAATTTTTCTTTCTTTTTTAATTAAAATCAATGTAATATAAATCATTCAGATGTCAGAAATCAAAGACTCTAGTTAAATAAGAATTATTCATGTGTGATAATCTGTATAGCCAGTATAAGTAATTAATAAGCATTAGTTAAGAATTAATAGTAGATAAAACAAAAAGCGCTATACAAATCTTAACAAAGAATTAAATAATTTGCTCATACTGCAGTATACGTGAGTCAGATCACTAGTAAATAAAGGGACGTGAACTAGATTGTCACGGCTAGTTTATTTTTGGAATATTTCCAAGTAACTTTAGAGTTTTTATTTCATTACAATCAAATCTTAAAGACATTGAAATTAAATTAAAGTAAATTAATTAATTAAATTCTCAGTTAAAATAAACTTTTTCAAAATAACGAGCTCTACTTCTGAAAATTATCAACCATTTAGAAAACATTATTCAAGATTTATTTATTGTTAGTTTGTAAGAATATTTGATCATATAAGCATTTCATTCTTATGTGTCATTGGAGTAATAAACACCGTTTTATTACCCCATATTGTATTTTTTTATTGCTGTACTACGGAGCCTACCAACCTCACAAAACTCTTCACTTTTAAAATAACTTACTTAGTGTGCTGCTGTTATACACTTGAGTTTACATACTTGCGAAATCAAATCCAAAATCCACACGCCCTAGTCGGAAGAAAACCGCAAGATCGGACAGCAGGTAGGTGCTCATATATTCACACAACACAACAACACGCAGTTTGTAAAGTTATATATGGTGCCCTGAACGTGGGGCTCGACAAATTTACATTACATTGAATTTACGTTCATGACGACATTTATAGTAAAGTTACATATGTCGCCCTGAACGTGGGGCCCGAAATTCAATAAATTTCAATTTAAATCATAACGATCTTGAAAGGCCACATTTATAGTAAAGTTACATATGGCGCTCCAATATCATGGGGCTCGATAAAATTAAATTAATTAAATTCAAATTAAATTTAATTTTACGTAAAAACAAAGTTTGCTGTTTTAACTTTTAAAACAGCTGGCGTCCAATTGTACAACCCCCAAAGAAGAGTTTTGTGAGGTTGGTAGGCTCCGTAGTACAGCAATAAAAAAATACAATATGGGGTAATAAAACGGTGTTTATTACTCCAATGACACACAAGAATGAAATGCTTATATGATCAAATATTCTTACAAACTAGCAATAAATAAATCTTGAATAATGTTTCCTAAATGGTTGATAATTTTCAGAAGTTGAGCTCGTTATTTTGAAAAAGTTTATTTTAACTGACAATTTAATTAATTAATTTACTTTAATTTAATTTCAATGTCTTTAAGATTTGATTGTAATGAAATAAAAACTCTAAAGTTACTTGGAAATATTCAAAAATAAACTATGCGTGACAATCTAGTTCACGTCCCTTTATTTACTAGTGATCTGACTCACGTATACTGCAGTATGAGCAAATTATTTAATTCTTTGTTAAGATTTGTATAGCGCTTTTTCTTTTATCTACTATTAATTCTTAACTAATGCTTATTAATTACTTATACTGGCTATACAGATTATCACACATGAATAATTCTTATTTAACTAGAGTCTTTGATTTCTGGCATCTGAATGATTTATATTACATTGATTTTAATTAAAAATATCGGTATGGAGAACCATACATGACTTCCATATTCTAAGATTTATATTTAAAATCATTTTCAGCCAAACAGCCAGGCTGTGTCTTACCTGCCTTTTTATTGCTGTATTAAATGAAAAATATTATATTACATTAAAATGAAAAAATTATAATTTTATTGCCTGGCAACAAAATTATTTTATTTTTAACAATTACCATTGTTTCAAAAAGTTTAAATAAATTTTCAAGTACTTTACTCTTGTTAAAACGTAAAAGGTTGCAGGTAAACTACCCCTTCCCCTTAACCGATCTTCACCAAAATCGAAAGTCACTGAGATCTCTACAATTCAGGGAAGTATGCAAAAATTTATTTGATTCTGTTTGAATTTGCGGCTGTTATCGTTTGCCATAGAAAATACGCTTGATAAAAAAACGTTGCCGGTAAACTACCCCTTCCCCTTAACCGATCTTCACCAAAAACAATAGGTCTTGAGTACTCAACAAATCAGGGCTGTATGCAAAACATTATTTGATTCTGTTTGAATTTGCGGCTGTTATCGTTTGCCAAAGAAAATACCCTTGTTAAAAAAACGTTGCAGGTAAACTACCCCTTTCCCTCAACCGATCTTCACCAAAAACAATAGGTCTTGAGAACTCTACAATTTAGGGCTGTATGCAAATAATCTTTTGATTCTGTTTGAATTTGCGGCTGTTATCGTTTGCCATATGATATACCCTTGTTAAAACATAAAACGTTACAGGTAAACTACCCCTTTCCCTTAACCGATCTTCACCAAAATCAACAGATCTTGAGAACTCTACAATTCAGGGCTGTGTGCGAAACATTATTTGATTCTGTTTGAATTTGCGGCTGTTATCGTTTGCCAAACAAACAAAATTACCCTTGCTAAAAAAAAACCGTTGCAGGTAAACTACCCCTTTCCCTCAACCGATCTTCACCAAAAACAATAGGTCGCGAGTACTCTGCAAATCAGAGCTGTATGCAAAACATTATTTGATTCTGTTTGAATTTGCGGCAGTTATCGTTTGCCATAGAAAAAATCTACAGACAGACAGACAGACAGACAGACAGACAGACAGACAGACAGACAGACAGACAGACAGACAGACAGACAGACAGACAGACACACAGACACTTTTCGGAAAACGACTTTTTTTCATGTTTTGAGTGTAGAAGAATCAGAATCTGCAATAATCTCGAACACGATTTTTTTTGCCATCACCATACTTCCATTCCTTAAGGAATATGGAAGTAAAAGAAAGAAAAATTTAACGGTTGAAAAATAAATAACTTGATTTTGACTTTCCTGATTCTGAAGCGGATTGTAGAGATGCTCCGGATGTCCCTTGCTGTCCTTGTCCAATCGGCTAGAGATAGTGATCTACTTGAGCGTCCTGGGTTTTGGCGGTGAGCTCGGAAATCAGCAACACTCTGCTCTCCTGCTATTTGTTGAAGTTTTTACGTCTGTAGCTTTCTGCGAGAACTGCTTCACGTCCCTCGTCGATTCACGTTCCACGTCAGCGTGTGTGTGTGTCGTTTCGAGTTGTAGCTCTGCTTGTCAGCTGATTCACAAATGGTTTATACGGCCTCTCTGTCGTATTCTTGAAGTAATGTCTTGTAGTCTTGTAGATCTCTTGCGTGCTTATTCCCACAGTTAGTGTAGTGCACAATAAGCTTGTTTGTTGATGTGAAAGAGTATCTTGACTGGACGCTGTAATTACGAGTCGTTACAGTTGATCTGTTTTATGATGATCGTAATTAGGCGTGTTGACCACGTAGAGTCTTGAGATGAGTCTTCACAAAACTATGGTTTTGAGACGATCGAAGATATACGTCTGCTCTTCTTGAATACTGGCAGTAGAGTGTTTGATCAGCCCCAAAACTCCGCGTTGGTTCGGATTTCTTCGAATGATTTGATTGGCTGACACACTCTCCCTACTACTCAAAATTTGAATCACCTCAGCTCGTGAGAACGAAATTACTTTCCCACAGACGGAGAATTTATATTATTATTAATATTCTTAACACAACGGAACTGAATTGTCGTTCCGGATTTCCTGTGGCACTTTTATATTGCAATTATCTTGGCTGCAAACCAAGTTGTGCTAATTCTAAAATATACAATTTGTTGTAAATTCCTATAGCTATGACATATCAAAAGCTCTTTTATGTAGCTCAATTATTACGGAAGTTATTAACATAAAATTAATTAACTCTGTTATTATTTAATCATATTGCATAAAATTCGCACACCCTATTATTAATATTTCGGCAAACTTTTTGGCTATAACGGATTTCGCCTGAATTTACTGGTTTCCGAAATATTAATAATTGAAAGTTTGGGTGTGGTCGTATGCGTTACAGAGTGAGTTGATTATGTAACAGCCGCGTGTGCGCCATGTACAATGCATTATTATGATCGCTATAACATATGAGTGGAGTTCCGACTTTTAAAATTTATTTAAACATCAATATAGTTTACCCTTAACATATAACTCCAAATTAATGATATTTGGTCCTGTTATAATATATTATATATATATATATATATACGCATATGTATTTATATACAGAGTGGCCCATAAGTCAGTTGGCGAAATTGCAAATAGCACTTTTATTGTTGAGGTGCAGCAGGGATACAGATACAGATAACGCATACAGATAGTTAATAGCATAGTTCCCATGACCTACAAGAAATGCTCAAAGTGGCCTCCATCCTTTTCTATGCAAATTTGACATCTTCGAAGCACTGAAGCACAAATTATGTCCGAAATATTCAGGGATTGTAGGTGTTCAAATTCAGATTGAATGCGTTCCTTCCATTGTTCCACATCACGAATCTTCACGGAGTACACTGCATTTTTTAGTATACCCCAGACCGAGAAGTCCATCGGGGTAAGATCAGGAGACCGTGGAGGCCATTCAAAACGACCCCGTCTGCCAATCCATTCATTGAACGTTGCATTCAAAAAGTCTCTCACAATCAGTCCATAGTGAGGGGGTGCCCCATCTTGTTGCCATATTAACTTTTCTCGAATTGGCTGCAGGTGTTCAAAAAGTGGACTGTTTTCTAGTTCCATCAACACTTCGTGAAGCATTTGTAGGTAACTTTCAGCATTCACAGTACCATTAAAAAAGTAGGGTCCGATGATCCCACCGGCAAAGATCCCTGTCCAAACAGTAACCCCCGGAGCGTTTAACTCTGTCTATCACCACATTTGGATTCGCAGTATCCCAGTAAACACAGTTGTGCCTATTCACTGTACCATTCAGCTTAAAAGTAGCCTCGTCACTCCAAAAAATGGTTTTGTAAAATTGTGGATCGGCTTCTTGTCGTATTTGCGTACCATTCGCAGAATTCTGTACGCCTATCAGGATCATCTTCATTTAGGCCTTGGAGTAATGTGGGTTATATGGTCTCAACTTCAACGTTTTCTGCATCCTTTGCAGGCTTGTTCGAGGTATTCCATACTCATTGGACGCTTTTCGTGTTGATTTCTTTGGTGACTGCACAAAACATTGCGCAACGATATTTAAATTTTCTTCTGTTGTAATTGTTTTTGGCCTACCTGATCGAGGAAGTTCCGCTATCATTCCAGTTTGCTCAAATCTCTTATTCAATTTACGAATACCTTCTCTAGATGGAGGTGCGATGTTTTGTGCAGATTTGGCGCCGCAACTTTAGGGGATCGATTAAGATCACCAAATTTATATGTAAAAATAAGTTACATACAGATTTGTCGCCGCAACTAATGGGCCCGATTAAACTCACAAAATTATATAAATAAAGTTATATAATTTGGCGTTGCTTTTGCCCAAGTGATTAGTTAAATTGTAATATTAATTAATAGAAAAGAAAGTGGAATTCAAGGTTACAAATAACTATTAAATAATTGTTAAATTAATTTGTTAAAAATAAATTTTAAAAATGGCTAAATCATCAGCAGTAGATATGGCAGCAATTGAGGAAATGTTTAAATGTTTAAACAGTTGACCACTAAAATGGATGATACAAATAATAAAATTGATAGTACAAGTGTGACGATTTCATTAAATAAAAAATGTAAAGTACCGTTTACCAAATGGTAAAAGCTTAAGAGCATGATAATGTCTTTCAGCCGCCAGCTAAACGCAACATTATTATGGTTACTGACTGACTGATTGGTTACATACCTATCTACAGCTATGCAGTGTTGTTTGCTTGTTAGGTCTTTAATCTGCGACGAACGTTAGCACGTTAGCGGTCGCGGTTTTAGTTAACGATTCCCGGCTGGTAAATGATGACGTCATGCAGCGTGATGCGTTACAGAAATTTTCAAATGACCCCCAGCCATAAGACATTATCATGTCAAAAAATAGTAATTAATAAATAGGTAATGTAAAGGCTGAGAAATTTTAAATTTTTAATAAAATCGCACATTTAAACTAAATTTTATCGCTATCATTAAATTATAATAATATTTAATAAAGAGTTTTAATAATAAAATAAAAAGGAATACGAGTGTACAGATAGGGTAAACCTTGTTAATTAACCCTGCATAGACATGCGCTAACCGGAATTAACTTGAATTCCGACCCCTAAACAAACTAATAATACTTGTAAATTTGACATTATTTAAATAATTAAACAAGACCACAGTAGTGTACTTTAATAACGACTGTAATTAAGAATATCTCTGAATAATTAAAAAGCCAAACTTTAACCATTTAAATAAAGGAGAAATATGGAACTACTGTATTTCGCTGCTACGCGTAACATCCGCGCGATTTACTGACCCTTCCTACATAGTTAGAGAGCAGAGATGATGCATCGTTCAACCAGTAAGCAGCTCAAAGCAGAGCGCTGTACAAAATATGTACTTTTTTGTTAAATGTGGTTATTAGTTTCAAATAAACGTGTGAAGAGTCAGATAACGAGAATGTAGTGTGTAACAAAAAAGGAAGATAGAAAATTAAGTGCGTAAGGTGACATCTCCCAGTAAGAAATATAGTTAAAGTTATTTTAGAGTTGTATATGTAAATTCAGATACAACCGTACTATTACCAAATGTGATGTGCATTACTGTAAAATGTGAAGACGAAGACTTCAACTGTATTTACTATACCACCGAGAAACAGGACGACTTCATGACACCGTAACATCCGAATCAACATTAGTTGAGTCCGAGGACCTTCTCCATAAAGACTACCACGATGACAACCCACTACAGAGAGAGGACCAAAGAATCACGCGTGGAGGATTAGGACTAAAACCACTAACTAAGAGGTGACGCGGAGGCTTGTCTTCCGTGGATATGTATCTTTTGAAATAGAAGTAATTGTAAACTAAAAGACTTTAAAATGACAATCTCTAAAGTTTTAGAATAAATGTTGTAACAAGTAATTTCAGTAACCATAAGTTGTAAAGTAACACGTGTGATGTAGCATTGGAACATTGCACTACTAAATGAAACCATTCCTCAAATGGTATAAAGAGTAATAAAGTAATTCATTAATGGAGTAGAGTAAACTTTAAATTCCTAAGTAATACATATAAACTCGGATCCGAGGTAAAATGCGCTAACTGTATTATAAATCTTAATGTAGAAAACCCATTACAATTTTCACTGTAAGTTAAAAGTTGATATGTTATGTATAATCAAATAGACATAAATAAAGAGATGTCATCTTTAGTACAATACTAAATTGAGTGCATAAATCAGCAGACCCCTCCCCCAAGTTCCTTGTATATTAATTGTTTTAGTGATTTGATTAATTTTCAGCTTGTTGCAATGAAGGCAGCCTGTTTAATTGGCAGAACTATTTAATACGGGTTCCCTATGTTATAACGCAAGTAAAGATGTTACAAATTGCGCCACTCTGCTTTCTGTAAAAAAAAAAACAGGTAATTAATTTTATTATTAAATTGCGCCACCTTGCTTTGTTTAATAAGTAATTGTGTAATATTAGGGACACCCTGTTGATCTATTCACTCATGTACTTTAATATGTGTCTAAAATTTTAAATAAAATAAAATGATAATTATTATTATTATAATAGTATAGTAAATAAGTAATTTTAATTATGATTTAGATATAGGAATGTACATAATGTTAACTTAACACGCCACAAGAATACGAAATAACATCAGGTATGTGCTTGTCAAAAATTTCATTCATCAACATGTCGGTTTATAAACAAAATCTGACCAGTTAAATTCTTGTCCACGCCTGTGTAAAACTGTCATAGTTACCTCCCGCAAAGTTGAGTTAGACAATACGCAACCCTCTTCGATTGTTCTATTGTTATAAGAAGCGTGTATTATCCTGTGTTTAGTATCCGAGAATTCCCCCTTCTTTGAACGTATATTGACGCCTGTGTGAGATTTCTCTCTCTCACTACCAATGTAAAATGATTAAAGTTCACATTTTAATCGTTTGTGTAAAAAAAAAAAAAAAAAAAAGAGTAGTATAGAATTTATTGCGAATAGTAGAATAAGTATTTATAGCCACTCACATTTCAAAAATGGCTGTATTTAACCCTGATCTATTATTAAAAGATGAGCTGTGCTACGAAGCTATTTTACGCGGTTTAAAACATGTGAACGTAACAGTGTCTGAATTGCGCAAATCATTACGCGAAAGCAGATCAGAACAGACATGCATCGCTATCCACAACACAATATAGAAAGAAAACGCAAGCCCTAGTCACAGATGCAAGAACTCTACGAGAAAGACGACCATTTCGGCGACCAACCTATTTTCATGGCCATGGTAAGTCCAAGGAGCCTCAACCTCGACAGGAAACCAGTGAGACCCCACGTAAAGAAAATGTATGCCATAACTGCGGGAAACGTGGACACATCAGTAGAAACTGTAAACGGAAACAGTACAATCAGAAAACCCATTATCAAAAAAACATGTAAGGCAGGGAGATCCGAAATCCTGTGTCTTCCGCAGCATCGTGAAAACAGGTAAACCCCTGAGAGACAACAAATTAAAACAAAATAATAATAACCAAAGAAAATTAGACCCCTATGTTAGAAAATTTATTGATAAATGTAACGCTATTAATAAATGTGATTTCAGTAAGTGTCAATTGCCGTATATACAAGTTGACCTCGGTGTTACATCCACCCTCGGATTAATTGATTCCGGATCAACGCGAAGTTTAATTAGTCAAGAGCTAGCCAATAAATTATTTAAACACAATTTAGTTAAACGCCGTCAATCAGTAAATATTAGATGCGCTACAGCTAATAAACAAAATTTAATGATAAAACTTATCATCACGTCTAAAGTAAAAATAAAAATCTAACGTGGTATTTTCCAATGTTGGTATGCGACGAGTTAGGACCCGAGTTAATATTGGGAGCTGATTTTATCAGTAAAACAGGAATAATTCTAGATATTCACGATAAGAAATTTTACTTTGGATTCGATCGTTCACGAAAATATAACTTGGATGCTAATGCAAATAACAGAGAAAGTACTGGAACTACTTCTACACATCTAGAACATCACGAATCTGAATTAGGTCATCTGGAAAGTAAAGATAGACGGAACATGCAGACATTAATAAAACAGTTCTCCAACGTCCTCACCCCAAAGTTAGGACTGACGGACCTGATAGAGTACAAAATCTATTTGAGCGACAATAAAGTAATACGTTTAGCCCCATACAAGTTATCACCTCCAAAAATGGAAGTAATGAGGAACCAAATTAACAAATTGTTAGAACAAGGAGTCATCGAACCCTCTACTTCATCTTATTCATCACCCGCGTTTTTAGTACCCAAAAGTAACGACAAACATAGACTAGTTGTGGACTACAGGCAACTAAATAAACGGATAGAATTTGAATCTATACCGCTTCCCGACATCCACAGTGCTTTTCATTATTTTACGAAAGCAAAAATTTTTACCATCATGGATTTAAATCAGGCATTTTATCAAATACCCCTTTCGGAAGAATCAAAACGTCTAACCGCATTTGCCGTCCCTTTCAACCTGTACCAATTTACGAGGGTACCCATTGGTATATCCCAAGGTAGTTCTGTATGTAGCAGATTATTAGAAAAATTATTTCATGATATAAAATTTAAATGTGTATCACTACTTAGATGACATCGTTATCTACAGCGAATCAATTGACCAACATCTTAAACATCTACGTGAAGTACTATCCCGATTGGAGAAAGCTGGATTAACCGTAAACCCCAGTAAAGTAAATTTTGCTGTCACGCAATTTTCATTTTAGGTCACATCGTAAAAGCCAACGGAAAGGTAAGCATAGACCCCGAGCGAACCCGTGCTATCAGAGAATTTTTACCACAGCGGGGTGCAAAAGGAATAGCCCGATTTTTGGGAATGATAAATTATTTCCACAAGTATATCCCACATCTAGCCGAAATTGCAGCACCTCTAAATACTTTAAGAAAGAAGGGAGTTAAATTTGAGTGGAATGAGCAACACCAAACCGCATTCGAGAAATTAAAAGAAAGCATCATATCACCCCCAGTCCTACAATTAGCCGATTTTACAAAACCGTTTGTAGTGCAGACAGACAGTTCAAGTGTAGCCCTAGGTGCAGTAATATATCAGGAAGTAGATAACTCTAGATTACCTATTAGTTACGCTTCACGCACCCTGACTGACCAAGAAATGAAATACTCAGCATACGAAATAGAATGTTTAGCTATCGTTTTCGCTTTTGAGAAGTTCAAACCCTTTTTAGAACATAAAGAGTTTTTGTTAGAAACAGATAATCAAGCATTATCTTGGCTACTAAATCACCCAAAACAGTTAGGTCGTATCGGAAGATGGGTATTAAGATTAAATTGTTTTAAATTTAAAGTACAACATATTAGAGGCACCCAAAACGTAGTTGCCGATACACTGTCACGTATGTTCCAGCCGACTAGTAGTAAAACATACGAAAACAAGGAGAGTAGAGAAACGCCAATTATCAATACTTTAATTACCGAATTTCCTCTTGCATTTACGGACTTAGCCCAGTATCAACAACAAGACCCCCGTTTGAGACCAATTATTGAACAACTCGATAAAGGAAATAAGTCAGAAAAATACATATTAAGTAAGAGAGTGTTATGTTATAGAATAGCGAACGGAAAATATTTACGAATAATCGCCCCTGATATTATTAAACCTATGCTGATGGAATACTATCACTCTTCAACCATTGGAGCACATATGGGAATAAATATAACCATACATCGAATTCGTAAAGAATATCACTGGGAAAATATGAACAGTGAGATCGCTAATTTCGTGAAAAGGTGTAAGTTGTGTGCACTCAGCAAACCAGCGAGAAACAGCCAAATAAGTCAATTAATCTCAGAGATTCCTGCTACCCCGTTCTCCAAAATCTATTTAGACTTTTCAGGACCCTACCCGCGTTCTAAATCAGGAAATACAATGTTACTAATTTGTGTAGATTCTTTCAGAAAATTTGTCTGGATGTACCCCATGCGGCGAGCATTGGCTTCAACCACAGTAAGTATATTACAGCATAGATTATTTAAAGAGTTCGGTACTCCCGTCCATCTAGTGTCGGATAACGGACCACAGTTTAAGTCAAAGGAATTCAGGAACATGTGTTTCAAATTAGGAATAGACCACATTACCACTACAGAGTATCGTCCGCAAGGTAATATAGCTGAAAGGTATTTGCGAAACCTAAAATCTGCTTTAATAGCCTACCATGCAAACGACCATACGTCTTGGGACCAGAACCTATCCTGGATACAATTCGCCTTTAATTCAGCCTATCATGAAGGACATAAGTCTACACCATTCGAATTATTGTTCAAATACAAACCTAACCACCCATTATCCACTAAGTGGAAAATACATGAGTTGCTACCCCTTGAAATTAGGGATAAAAATATAAAGAAAATCTGGAATGAAGCTCGCGCTAATTTACGAGCAAACTTAGCGAAATCAAGGAAATATCACGAGCGAAATAAGAATAATAATGAAGTAAAGTACCAAATCGGTGACTTAGTAATGTATAAAACACACCCTACGAGTAGTGCAATCGATAAGACAACCTCCAAGCTATCATACCGATGGTGCGGTCCTTATCAAATTCACAGATACTTAACTCCAGTGACTGTAGCCCTGTACGAACCCTCTAATCAAAAATATGTACGAAGAACACATATTTCGCAGATAAAACATTATCACAAAGAAGGAAATGGTAGAGTGCAAGCAAAATAAATGTAGTAAAAGGTATATGTTTTGTACTCAACTGCCAAAGAGTACTTGAGTAACATTTGGCTACCTAATCGTATAAATAGGTACGAGGCCTGATCAACCTTGAATCCTATTCATCGAAAGTAGAGCAAAGTGAGAAGACAGCTGACATCGAATATGAGTAATAATTAAGTAACAAATTACTTAAGGAGTAATTCTATAACAAGAGTAACTCACAAACTAAAGAAAAATCCGGTAGTAGTCATAAGTAGTAGAGTTAAGAAAAATTTAGAATGTTTACAATATATTTTATAATGTGTGAATTTTATGTAGTATTAGAATTAGTCTGTAAAGTATTATATATATATATATATATATATATATATTGATAGTAAGAATAAGCAAGTCGAGAGTGACTTATGTAGCTCGTAATTTTATACAGAGAAACGAGTGAGAGAAATTTCACACGGTAATCCCCAAGCATACTCCCGGTACATTGCTGACCAAATAAGCCGGAGTCTGTTTTTAAGCGGCGGAGTATGTGACGATTTCATTAAATAAAAAACAATAGTAATTAATAAATAGGTAATGTAAAGGCTGAGAAATTTTAAATTTTTAATAAAATCGCACATTTAAACTAAATTTTATCGCTATCATTAAATTATAATAATATTTAATAAAGAGTTTTAATAATAAAATAAAAAGGAATACGAGTGTACAGATAGGGTAAACCTTGTTAATTAACCCTGCATAGACATGCGCTAACCGGAATTAACTTGAATTCCGACCCCTAAACAAACTAATAATACTTGTAAATTTGACATTATTTAAATAATTAAACAAGACCACAGTAGTGTACTTTAATAACGACTGTAATTAAGAATATCTCTGAATAATTAAAAAGCCAAACTTTAACCATTTAAATAAAGGAGAAATATGGAACTATTTCGCTGCTGTGCGTAACATCCGCGCGATTTACTGACCCTTCCTACATAAATGAATGCGACCCTTCCTAGAAAGCAGAGATGATGCGTCGTTCAACCAGTAAGCAGCTCAAAGCAGAGCGCTGTAGAAAATATGTACTTTTTTGTTAAATGTGGTTATTAGTTTCAAATAACCGTGTGAAAGAGTTAGATAACGAGAATGTAGTGTGTAACAGAAAAAGGAAGATAGAAAATTAAGTGCGTAAGGTGACATCTCCCAGTAAGAAATATAGTTAAAGTTATTTTAGAGTTGTATATGTAAATTCAGATACAACCGTACTATTACCAAATGTGATGTGCATTACTGTAAAATGTGAAGACGAAGACTTCAACTGTATTTACTATACCACCGAGAAACAGGACGACTTCATGACACCGTAACATCCGAATCAACGTTAGTTGAGTCCGAGGACCTTCTCCAGAAAGACTACCACGATGACAACCCACTACAGAGAGAGGACCAAAGAATCACGCGTGGAGGACTAGGACTAAAACCATTAACTAAGAGGTGACGCGGAGGCTTGTCTTCCGTGGATATGTATCTTTTGAAATAGAAGTAATTGTAAACTAAAAGACTTTAAAATGACAATCTCTAAAGTTTTAGAATAAATGTTGTAACAAGTAATTTCAGTAACCATAAGTTGTAAAGTAACACGTGTGATGTAGCATTGGAACATTGCACTACTAAATGAAACCATTCCTCAAATGGTATAAAGAGTAATAAAGTAATTCATTAATGGAGTAGAGTAAACTTTAAATTCCTAAGTAATACATATAAACTCGGATCCGAGGTAAAATGCGCTAACTGTATTATAAATCTTAATGTAGAAAACCCATTACAATTTTCACTGTAAGTTAAAAGTTGATATGTTATGTATAATCAAATAGACATAAATAAAGAGATGTCATCTTTAGTACAATACTAAATTGAGTGCATAAATCAGCAGACCCCCCCCCCAAGTTCCTTGTATATTAATTGTTTTAGTGATTTGATTAATTTTCAGCTTGTTACAACGAAGGCAGCCTGTTTAATTGGCAGAACTAATTAATACGGGTTCCCTATGTTATAACGCAAGTAAAGATGTTATACAAGTAGTAAATTATCTAGTGAAATAAAAGAAACTAATAATAAAATTGAAAGTACAAAAAGTGAAATAAAAGATATCAATAAGAAAATTGAAGTAAATAATAAAAGTTTAGAGGAAAGTAATCAAAATTTTTAACAGATGTTAATAATAAAATAGAACAAACTAATAAATATTTGTCCAGTGAAATGAAACAAATAAATGAAAATTTATCTACCCAAATAGAACAAAGTAGTAAAGAGGCTACATTTAAAAAAGATGAAGTACTAATTAGATAGTACTAATAATAAAATAGACGAGAGTAATAGTAGGTTTGATAAGCATACCGAAGAGGTTAAAACTACGCTAGATGAGTTTAGAAAACAAGTAAACACTAATTTCCGCCGTCAAGACGAAAAGCTAAATAAATTTAGAAATGAATTACATGAAAGGTTAGAACAAAAAGTAACCCTCATTAATCAACAATTCAGTGAAGTAACTGCTGAATTAAAAACACAATCGCTTCTAAATAAAGAAGAAATCCAGAATACTAGGGAAGAGTGCACCCACCTGGGTGTAAATATTAATGAGGTTAAGAAACATGTAGAGAGTAAGGCTAACAGTGACGAAGTACATCAAAAGATGGAACAGCAGTTAAAGGTAATGCGGGAAGATCTGACTAAAGCAATGAAGTCACAGCAAACCAAGGTAGTGAGGTGTGGCGGCTATAAGGAAGAACTGGAAAACCTTGTATTTTCAGGAAACCCACATGAGAATCCGGTGGAATTCCTAAAGCTGTTTGAGGCGTATGTAACTCGTGTAAATCCACTGATGGACGACGAGGACAAGAAGGACATGTTAGGCCGATTTCTCAAGAATTGGGCAGGTACGTGGTGGAAAGTCATCTCGGACAGAGTCCAAACCTACTCAGACTTCAGAGAAAAATTTCTAGCTCAGTACTGGAATGTTCAGATACAAAGAAGGGTACGCGATCATCTAGAATTTGGTAAGTATCATCCGTCAATGAATATGACAACTACCAATTATGTGCTAAATGTAATGGCGCAAGTTAAACATCTAACACCACCAATAGAAGAGAGAGACCTAGTATATAAGCTAGCGCGTCATTTTTCAGAACGCACTAGAGTAGCAACCACAACTAAAGGAGTGGATACTCTAGAAAATTTCATTATGGTTGTAGATGAGTGTCTAGATTTAGAGAGGGACCTAAAGCGTGTAAGTAATCAGCTGAGTAACTACTCTAGAGGCGATCAGCAAGAACCAACTTTCTACTCAAATAAGAGGAGAGACAATGAACGTATGAAAGAAAAAAGGTTTACCCCATATCCGGGTAACAAACCACAAAATCGACCGGAATTGGAGGAGAAAGGTAGAAGTAGAAGTGTAGAGAACAAACCTAATAAAGGGTATAAAGTGTGTAAAACAACTATAACCTCTACCGAGCAACAACCGTCGACTAGTAAAATGAATACGGGAAACGGGAAGCCACTGCAGGTAGAAAAGAGAAACAACCAAAGAAAACAGGTAAGAAGAACGTAGCTAATAATATAAAACAAGTGAGCGATAGGGAGTTCTTGTTAAAAGAAGAGCAAGATGTGGGTAGAAACCATTATCCTGAATGTCCGGAAATAATTTGTAAAATCAGTAATCTACTAGTAAGAGTGCTTATTGACACTGGCAGTGAAGTTACCTGTGTTAGCTCAAAATTTGTAGATAATAGTCAGTTGCGAAATTGTCCCAGACTACCCGTAAAACATTGTAATGTACAGGGAGCCACTGGAGCCAAAATGCAAAAGATAACTGAACAAATATATTTACCTGTCAGTATAAATGGTAACCAAACCCAAATTGTAGCTCTAATAGTCCCTAAACTCATTCATGATTGTATTATTGGGGTAGATACGTTGCTCGAATGGAAAGCAAAAATAAATTTTAAAAGAAATACCATTACGATGGAAATAAATACAAATAAAATAAATGTAGGTATTAAAGAGTATAAACATTGGAAGTCGGTAAGTGTAATAAAGAACTGTAAGCAGCTTAAGTCATTTCAAGGTTTAGCTAACTACTATCAGAAGTTTACAAGTAATACGCGGAAAGTACTGTTCCATTGTTAAAGTTGTTAAATAAAGGTATTAAATGGAAGTGGACAAAGGACCACGATGAAGCGCTGCAACAAGTGAAAAGTCTTTTTATAAATACTGTTGTATTAAATCATCCAAGGATAGGAGAAAGATTTTACTTGCAAACAGACGCCAGCAATATTGCTATTGGAGCACACTTGTATCAGATGGATGAGAAGGCCCAAAAGGCGGTATTAGGATTTGTAATTCGCACACTTAAAGGGGCAGAATTAACCTATTTTATGACAGAAAAAGAGCTATTAGCGATAGTGCATAGCCTGTCAAAGTTTAGAAGTTATATTCTGGGTGCTAAACTTACTATAATCACCGACAATAAGGCGTTAGTATTTTTATTAAAGTGTAAATTTCTAGGTGCTCGTCTGACTCGTTGGATCTTGGCTATACAAGAGTATCAATTTGAAATACAATATTGTAAAGCGAAAGACAACTTGGTAGCAGATGTACTCAGTAGAAATCCACCATCAGAAAACAACATGGAAACGGGTAATATTAAATGTAGTAGCAATGCTATTGGTATTTACGCGGTAAAACATATAACAAAACCTGAAGTAGTTAGACGACTTAAGGAAATAGGGACTCATCAACAACAAGACCCTAGGATTAGTGTAGCTTGGAGGATTGCAATTACCAACACCAAACCAGGAGCTTCTATATATGGAGGTAAGCTATATAAGCTATGTACCCATAGGAGGAAGAATAAACAAAATATTGACCCATAAAGAAATAATAATTTGAGCAATAAGGTATATAAATCAAACCTAGTCAAATAAAATAAATAAATAATTGTTTTGAATCAAAGTCTATGATAATAATAATAAATTTTATATAAATAAAGGTTAATATTGTTATTTAAATTATTGACAGTAATTAATCCAAAATGATGATTAAAAATGATCATATAAATTTCCAATATACCATGTTAGGTTAAGAAACATTGTAATCTTTAGTTATAAGATAGATGTAAGCAACATTGTAGTAGTGCAAGTTTTGTGCGGGAAAAAGTGCTAAAGTAAATGTGCAAATTTTTAATCAGTGTAAAACGGTACATTAGAAAAAAATTAATGATTTAAATAATCAATTTTTTTATACCGAGTGGGGGTATATATAACGATTCATAATAGCGTCCTATCAGAGCGTTATATGAAAGCTATAGACGGTACGAGTGTAACGCCGTAAGAAATAGAGAGAGAGAGAGAGAGAGAGCGTATAATCGCAGCCATCTCACTCTAACCACGTCACCGCGACATTAGAATCCAGTTCAAACATGTAATTTTACTCCAAGCGAATTATCAGTTCAACCTGCGATAACTTCAAAAGTTATAAATATACGGCAATTCTGAAAACAGCATTGTATTCAGCAAGAAAAGCTAATAAGTAGCCGCAATCTCAGTTAATATAATTAACAATTGAAGAAGTTATACGGATGACGCACGCCAACAGAAATAACGAGAGAATTATGCTACGTAGGAATAAGGTGTTTTCACACACACACAGATAAAGACCTAAGCAACAATATTCTGTGGTCAGATCTTTGGAAACACATTTGCAAATACCTGTAATCAATCGATTTGCAAATACAGGAAGTACGATTTTGACAAGAAATTCTCTGCCGTTTGGAACCTGTCACGGAGTGTTTGACCGACCTGTTCGAGATTGTCAAAACTGGAAAAACGCATGATTTATTTGTACAACCAATCAGCAGCCCGTATTTAAAACTGACGCCAGCTCAAAGCGAGGGGTAGCATCACTCTTCGTTCGGTACTTAAACACACTAGACGTGTATAATTCACATACAGAAATTTTTAAATCACGCAAAAGTGCAATTTAAGTTCTAATTCGAGAAGTAGTCCGCAGTGTAGATGAATTAATAACGTTCAATAACACTCGCTGCGTAAAACAACCGTTAATTAATTAAATAATTAATTAATTAAGCATCAGCCGTGAAGGACCTGTGCTACAGAAGGCTACAGCATCTGTAATTGCCAAGGCATCTTCAACATCATTGATCAACATCCATTCTTCTGTGCAACACCATCAAAAGGAGGACCTCTACGGATTCCTATCTTCGGTCTACGCATCAAACAGTAAGAAATAGATTCATTGATCAATGAAATAAGCGCTAAACAAATAATAAAACAATAAACAATTTTAAAAGGACACTAAGAACTGCACACTTTGTATTTTAACTATAAGATTAGCTCTAATATAGTATAAGAGTGTTGAATGGAAAGTGGTGTGTAGTATTGGACGTGCAAATTATTGCAGACCTGTTCTTTAGCACTGGTTTGGGAGATAGCAATCTCTTAATCAAACCAGATAAGAGCTATAGGTCGTTTGAGCGTCTTAATCATTACTTTTCACACTCACTCAATAATTATAAGTGATAGGGTAGAATTAAGTCCTGCCATTAACAATTTAAAGTTTAAAAAATAATTAAATAAAAGTTAATTAAATAATCAAGCAAATCTTAAAGTGTTGTTTGTAACGATTCCCCTTGAAAACCACAATCACTGAACGAATCCTGAGAAAAAGTGTCTCCATGCGCTGAGCTAAGCTGAAACCGTGTCATTTGTATCTGGGATTTGTTCTGGCGCCCAGGTAAAGTAATATCACGGGTAAGTAACTTTTTATCTAACATCACAAATATTAGATAATTGTGTTAGACGAAAGGTAGCGTTGTAATATATATATATATATATATATATATATATATATATATATATATATATATGTATATACATTATATATACGCATATGTATTTATATACAGAGTGGCCCATAAGCCAGTTGGCGAAATTGCAAATAGCACTTTTATTGTAGAGGTGCAGCAGGGATACAGATACAGATAACGCATACAGATAGTTAATAGCATAGTTCCCATGACCTACAAGAAATGCTCAAAGTGGCCTCCATCCTTTTCTATGCAAATTTGACATCTTCGAAGCACTGAAGCACAAATTATGTCCGAAATATTCAGGGATTGTAGGTGTTCAAATTCAGATTGAATGCGTTCCTTCCATTGTTCCACATCACGAATCTTCACGGAGTACACTGCATTTTTTAGTATACCCCAGACCGAGAAGTCCATCGGGGTAAGATCAGGAGACCGTGGAGGCCATTCAAAACGACCCCGTCTGCCAATCCATTCATTGAACGTTGCATTCAAAAAGTCTCTCACAATCAGTCCATAGTGAGGGGGTGCCCCATCTTGTTGCCATATTAACTTTTCTCGAATTGGCTGCAGGTGTTCAAAAAGTGGACTGTTTTCTAGTTCCATCAACACTTCGTGAAGCATTTGTAGGTAACTTTCAGCATTCACAGTACCATTAAAAAAGTAGGGTCCGATGATCCCACCGGCAAAGATCCCTGTCCAAACAGTAACCCCCGGAGCGTTTAACTCTGTCTATCACCACATGTGGATTCGCAGTATCCCAGTAAACACAGTTGTGCCTATTCACTGTACCATTCAGCTTAAAAGTAGCCTCGTCACTCCAAAAAATGGTTTTGTAAAATTGTGGATCGGCTTCTTGTCGTATTTGCGTACCATTCGCAGAATTCTGTACGCCTATCAGGATCATCTTCATTTAGGCCTTGGAGTAATGTGGGTTATATGGTCTCAACTTCAACGTTTTCTGCATCCTTTGCAGGCTTGTTCGAGGTATTCCATACTCATTGGACGCTTTTCGTGTTGATTTCTTTGGTGACTGCACAAAACATTGCGCAACGATATTTAAATTCTCTTCTGTTGTAATTGTTTTTGGCCTACCTGATCGAGGAAGTTCCGCTATCATTCCAGTTTGCTCAAATCTCTTATTCAATTTACGAATATCTTCTCTAGATGGAGGTGCGATGTTTGGAAAACGTTCCGCAAATAACAACGTCACTGTAATTATGGTCCTGTTTCCACCACATCTGCAGTACAAAAACACGCTGCTCTGTAGATAGTTTTCTATTCATTGTCTCGCAAACAACACGAACAACAAACAACAAACAGGCGCTAACAACAGCATACACATCAACATCAACCTAACCTTATAACCTCAAATCTCAACTGGATTATGGGAACTACTGCTCTAGTCAAGTCAAGTAACTACTATGCTAGTCAATCGAGCGTCTACATACTGCTAGTGCCAACTGACTTATGGGCCACCCGGTATATTGCAACGAAACAAATCGAGGACGCATAGACGTGTATTAGAACTAATAATATATAATAGAGTCTCTTATCTGGAGGTAGGCATTTATTAAACTAAAACAAATTTAAATCTGGTCTGTAAATTCTTTTAGAAAATTATTTATTAAAAATATATTGTCGTTAGTTATTAATGAATGCTCATTTGAACAATGGCTTATTTTACTTGCTTGAAGAATTCCTTCTGTCGTACGATTGTAGGCTGCTACGTTAAAGTTGACCGCTGGGCCTCGCTGACGCTCTGTCATTCGCGATTCACTCACGCACGCCGTTTATCTGCCCGATATGGTTTTTGTTTACAGATCTCAGGTTTGATAAATGTGGGTTAATTAGTTATTACTACTTAAAGCGGTGTGTTTAACATACACCTTCCGGGAATCTTAATGTGTCCACGCGTTCGTACAGGTGTACTCCGAATGAATACAACTGCCCTAAGCGGAGATCTTGACTACCGCGAGTTAGCACTATTTAATCTTCAATAACTCAGCTCTGCGTTCTAATGATCCACTTGATCTAGCATACGGGTGCTAAGATTTTGGACTGTCGTCACCCTTATAGAAAACGTGTACTGTCGCGAAAAACTCGCACAGAGAGTAGGCCTACGTCTTATTAGGACGAGTTGCAAACGAGAACTGACTGATGTTCATTAGACCAGAGACGAACCTAAATGAAAATTGGATTTCCTGATTGGTTGACATCTAGAACACTTAGTAGATTTCCAACTTTGATAGCTAGACATCATGTAAAACTGCCAGAGTCTGAAAATCTTGTATAGATTTTATTTGTATAGTTTTATGACTTTTCTACATAAATTGTAAATGAACATATGGGAAAATTTACAAATATCCAAACACAAAACAGACTAATTCCTGAACAAATACAAATCAATACGAAACATGACACAATTTTCAAAGCACTCAACAACGAAAATAATCAAAAAGCTAATATACACACCACAATCACACACAATAACACCAGTATAAAACACAAAAAAGAACAGAAAACCATAACAACAACCAACCAAAACACAAATACTCCACAAGATATAAAATCAGGAAATAAAACATTTTGAGGTAAAGAATTTATAAATATTAAATATTAAACACACACACACACACACACACACACACACACACACACACACACACACACACACACACACACACACACACACACACACACACACACACAGGTTATTGAAACGATAAAAAATAGTACAGTCTACTTGCAGAAGTAATTACCATTTGATAATACATGACTACATATACAATTCTGTTGTGACAATATATGTATTGATCACTCTTCATACGAAGATCTTCAATTTTTATACAGACTCCAACCTGTAGTATTGCAATATATATGGGCAGCATATTTAGTCTCTCTCTCTCTCTCTCCCCCCACCTCTCTCTGACACATACATGCGCGCGCGCGCGCACGCGCACGACACAAATATGGTCTTACTGTCTCAGTCCAAAAACGTATTTAGTGTGAAGTATTTATATATATATATATATATATATATATATATATATATATATAATAGGGTTGCTACAGCTAGTGCCGTCTCCCTTCTTTTAACCTGGCTTTCCAATTCTCCCGATGTTCCCATTGTCCTTCCTCAAGTCCTAGTGAAGGATTTAAAATAACATATATGTAAGAACTATGTAATTACGTACAAAATAGGCTGAATATATTACTCACGCCTAAGCAAAAAATCTTCGTTCATGCGCTTAGGTAAATACCACTAAGGAAAGAAGTGCGTTAATAGCAATGTTTAGTTGTTATCATCATCATAGTCATCACAGTACTGGTTACTACCACGAGCAGTTGTATGAGCATAGTGACCTGACTCTTCGACTGCACGGGTTCAGTCAGGAACACATCATGTCGTAACGTTTCAATAAGCTTTCATTCACATCGGCATCTCTTCAAAATATACAAAAAAATAACACTATAAAAATTTAGCTATTCGTCTTCGTAGACTTAACTCAGAGACAGTAATCGGAGTTCCAGCGCTGAACTCGGCAGAAACAATGTTTGCGGAACGCTGCCAAATGTTTTTAATTTTCATTTAATTAAGTATTCTTGTACTCTTCTCATGTGTCTATTTTTTATTTTTATTTATTTATTTTTTTTGATACCGTTTACCAAATGACTATGAAACTAGTACACTCTCGTAGTTATGGCTATTACGTATGCCACACACATTAAAAGCCTGATAACGCGTACAGTAGAGATTACGCAGCGTATTTTGCAATTCCACTTTCCACAGTTTTTATATCATAGTGCGTAAGATAACATATTTCTTGATGGTAAACGTATTCCTTTGCGAAAGTATTCTGTAGGCTATTATTACTACACATTATTAACAAGACCTGTACATAATACTTTATTTTAAAAATATTTAATCCTTGCCTTCCATTAAACATTTTCCGTTTGTACCACAACAAATACTTCAGGCGGCTGCATAATTTGAACTTACACGAATCTTATAAAAATTAAAACTGTACAATAAGAATCAATAATATGAAGTACCTCATCAAGACGCCTGTGTTTACGTTGCAAAGTAAGGTACAATCGATAAATACCAGTAAAACGTTTCCTTTCGTTTTTAATTTGCAACGAAAAGAAGTTATTAAGGAAAGCATTCAGTAGGCAACAATAACTAAGAGTAAATTATTCAATGCACAACGCCAGTATCGATTTCGCTACGAGTGTTTAATCTGCTTCTGAATTATTCAGCACACATTCTTATCCCCATCACAGTCGGCGTGTACCGAGTTGGAAATTTTCTGTTTTATCACTCCAGTGTACCGATTTTGTGTACCAACACATTAGTATAACGTGGATAAGAGACGAGTATTCAAAGTGTACCGTCAGGAAAGGTGTACTTCACAGGCGAAGTAGCTACTACGGATGACGTCATTCAAACGAAACGGCGTACTTGTCTTTTTTTGTTCTTAACTACGAACCGACGCGACGGTCTCAAAAACCGTTGAAAATTAAATCATCGGGGCATAAAGTTTAGGTGCACAGTAATGAAAAGAAACAACACAATATTTTAATCTTAGAATGAAAAAATAATTTTTAGACAAAATCGCTCGACGTTTTTGTTTTCGACGATCGTGAATGTTCAGCTTCTGGAATCGTTTGCCTTACAGATGGCTTGCTGTTTTGTACAGTATACAAAGACTGTCGAATTGGTGTAGCAAACTGTGCAGTATGTATTGTGTTTGGGTAGTAACGTCGAGCGAGATTCAGAGTAACCGGAATTTTGTTTGACATAGCCTATGTATGTTATGACCTACATAAATAGGAAGTTCCTATTTTACTTCCAACAGTTTACGGCACAACTGACTGAAATACAGTGTATATCAGTGGTAGAATTCAGAAAAAACACATCCGTACTGATTATTCGTAGATCAAGGAATGAAATACATCAGAGGATACTGAAAAACGATGAAAAGAGCTTGGTACAACATATTTTGAATTATCACAAGGGTCGCAGCATATACGGACGGAAGAATGCGAGACATTATCTGATAAGTCAGCGTACGGCAATATTTTTGTATTTTAATCGCATTTTTTTTTTTTTTTTTTTTTTTTTTTTTTTTTTTTTTTTTTTTTTGAGAAAGACATAGGACAATGATATTTTCTATAACCATCCTGAAGACTATGGTCTTTAAATGATCACCATAGTATTTTAATTTTAATTTATACTCTTAAAACCTGTCTATAAACATAATAAATACGCGAGAAATGCATAGTATCCATTGTGTCAAACGAGAAGTCACTGTCATATCTCAGCTACTTTGATTTAATCAGTGCTTATGTGACGGTCAGTAAATGGTTATGTAAAGGTGGCGCGTAAATTTAATTTAAAATAAGATGTATACCGTACTAAATCACGTTACAACAATTGAATTTATAAAGTAGAAAGTATTTTACTAAGTGGATTAGTTATTCTTCAGCGAGGCTTCCGTACTTTATGCTTTTAACATTTTATTTCTGTAAGCCAATTAGATCACTGTTCAACATCAGCTATACAGCATTATGTTTTATGTACTATAGCGTATATATTTTAACTCGTGTATTTGAACTCCGGCAATTACTCCCACTTCGATTTTACAAACTAACAGTTTTGGATACTTAGGCATTTGTAATTTGTGTTTTTTACTTTTTACTTGGCAACAACTGGGAAATAGGACTACTGCAGACAATTCACAGGTCAGTGACTTCCAAACTTTCTGGCTTCGCTATATCCTTTAAAAAATTCTATTGCACCCTCCCCCCCACGAATACCATTAGTTTCGTTCGTTTTGTATTATTGTAGTCAGGTTCGATGATAACTAAATATCTGGCGGAATACAATTCGCATTTTTCGTGTGTAATTATCAAGGAAATATTTTTCATACTTTAACTTGTAGCTTAGTATGTATGGCACTTGACTTTTAACTTGGGTTCTTCCGTTTACCATAAAATCAACGTGTATTTTTCAGTCAGTAGATTGTCTCAGATTGTGGAAGTGTGCACTTGGGATAATAAAAGTGAGTACCTACAGTGATGGCCACAGGAAGTGCAGTGCTGGCCACACTAACTTTTTTTGACGCTTTACGGCTCAGTAAGCAGTTTCCCCGTCCCCTTGTCTCTGCTGCTGCATTTCGATGGTACAAGAAATCCAAACAGAATTTAACCCGAACCTACAGGTATGTATACTCCATTACGTCGATTTTGCCAGCGTTTTAGGCTTTAAGAAGTAATATTTGTTACAAAATTTTGACACAACCTCATGTGCCGTCTACTGGCAAGGCCCACGACATGTATTTCGAAACGATTTCAGACCACTAGAGACTCCTGGACAGGACAGCACAAACCGTCGTAAATGGAACACGAGTTTATACAGGAATCTTGCAAAAAAATGGCCCTTCTTCTTGCCACCGATCAAATGAAACATAATTAACGATCTGGAGAAGAATATAATCCACATTTCACCCTTAAAACCCCCTGAAAAAATATACTTTACCTACTTGACCTATATATACGTAGACACACACACACTTGACCATTTGACCTATATACATATACTTGACCTACACTACACACACACACACACACAAACGTGCCCGCGTTTTGGTTAGAGGTGTTCTGATTTATAAGCGAGGAACTCTTTATCATTTACGTACGTTTTGTTGACGACTGACAATCAAAAATGGAAATCCCAAATCGTTACAGTTCACGAGAAACAAGCACGCTGGCGTTTCAATAGGACTCGACGGTAAAGGTAGTTATGTAGTTATGTGTAGTGACGAATTTCCATGAGATTGATCTGACTGAGTTTGAGCGAACGTTCACGTGATATGAAACGTCATGAGCCTGACAGAACTTTAATACTCTAACTTCCGATCTGTTAACGATGAAACGTAATTACAGATACGAACCGACATAATGCAGAGTTACCATAGACTAGGCAAGGAAGTGAGGGACTATTTACAACGAAATACATTCCCTTATGCTGAGCTAATAACGAACCATCTCAGCGCCGACTAATCAGCTAATAACTAATTCGAAGTATTCTGTTAACTACATAAAATTGTATACAACACATCTTTGTGACGGAACATCAAGGTCACACATGTATGTATGAGTTCTGCATATGATCATGTATTCTGATATAGTATGTTTATCATTCTAAGTCTAAGGCATAATAGGTTTTCTGTGGAGTATTACGGTATTAAAAAAAATAGCTACTAAACGAAGAAGTATATACTGCAAATCAGATATAGAGAAGCGTATTAGAAACCATCAGATTACTGGAATACAGTTACCTAGTGTATAAAAACATCTTTAATGACTATAAAATAAATGACTAAGGTATTGCATTCACATTTAGGAGTGAAATTAAAATAACATAAAATCTACTGTTCAGATATTTTAAAAACTTTACGAAATAAGCTACAGATAAGATTGTATATGACCATGAAATACAGAAACAAAGTGAAGAGGTACTATGGATGAGTAACGCGTATTCTTATATATTGCACGCACGTCATGTTTGTAATGTAAACGTTACTTGAAACTTTTAATATTTAACGACAACGCCTTCAGAGATTAAATTAAGAAGTTTTGTAGAGCAATGTAGTTATTTTAGACTAAGCAAAAATATTACTGAAAGTATTGAGAGACAGAACAAAGTAACACAGTAATAAGGGAGTAACAACGCTTTAAACACAAGTTTAAAAAATTGAAGTAGCAAAATAACTTTAATAACTCGTAAGCTTCCTTTGTTAATTGGCAATGCTGTTGTTGCAGCTTTCTCGAATATTCTTCAATCGCTTGTCTTTAAATATTACAGTTTTTCATAAATAGCACTAACACAGATGAATCTGTCATATTGAAAAGTGAAGACTCGTTGACTTGTCAGATTAAACACCAGCGTTCACAGTTCGGTAAATTATTATTAATTAGGATTAATCAACAAAAACTATTTGTAAACACGAATGGCCACTTGCGGAAAATATGTGTATCAATGCGTCCTGTACATATATTGTACAGAAACTCCCCCCCTTCCACACACACACGCACGCACGCACACAATACAGTAGAGTATGCTAATAAACTAATCGATTGCGCGCGCGCGCGCGCGTGTGTGTGTATGATATGTTTTTGAATAACATCAGTTATATATTTATCGTTCAACCAGAATTTGATTTTACACAGTGATAAACGAAAATAAATGAGAGAGATACAAACATGGAAGCTAAACGAATACATAGGGGGTGCAACTTGAGCGAGAAAGTGTGTGTTTGACTCTTCTGAGAGGGAAAAAGATGGAAGGGAGAGAGAAAGAATGAATGAGGGAGAAGAGTATTTATTGTTTTCCGTCGTCAAATAATGATTGTCTACTTGGGGAGGGAGGGGAGTGATTTCAGTTTTTACAGCATCTGAATTTGTTTATTTTGATTTTGTTCAGCACTTGGGAACCTTCCGTTCTTCTTACATAAACTGGTCATACTATCTGGTTCACGAAACTCTTTCTTATTTCGATTTACTCCAGTATTAAATATTATTAAATATGAGAATACCCCAGCAGTTAATTGGATAACGTTATAACGGTTTTTGGAAAACACACACACACAACATAAATTAAGCATTAACAGTTAGCGACTACTTAAAGTAAGAAATACTATAGTTAAGTAATGTAGATACTGACCTAGCATCCTCGACTCTGGACCTGCGAAAGCTGCGTGCTGTGTGGTGCTGTGTAGAACATCTACAGTCACAGTGCATGACGCATAATACGATTGAAGTGACAAGTGTGATTATAAAAGGTATAGCAAAGTAATTGATAATGACCTCGATCTGGCGATCGCGATCGTAATGTGTCATAACAACAGTCCGGTTTTCACGCGAATAGTAACAGGGGAATTCGGCTCCTTCGACACCATACAACTCGGTGAAGTTACCACAGTGCACATCGGGCGGGTATCCGCAGCCTTTGATATTCACTAACAATACAGCGTCCACTATTGTCGCCGGAGTTGACACTGAATTGTTACTAGGCGGTTCGACGTACGTAACGTATATGTGGGTACATCGGTACATATCACTGGTACATCCCTCCCGGCACGAACTCCATGTACAGTTAAATATGCCACTATGATCTTCGCGGCGCGACGTAACACAGGAGACGGGCCGCGGTATGAAGTCTGCTACCAGCGTCGATATCGCAGGGTCTACGTATAGAGGCACTAAAAACAACAACGACGAACCTGCCGATACAGCGGTCATCGCAAAAAACGATGTCGCGTAAAACCAGATTCTTTGTCGACAAGTCCTTTGAGGTGATTTATTTTTCCTAGGATGAGCCAGCTCAAGGAGTTTTCGTTTCCTCAACTCAACTTGTGGGTCGAGCAACAGTTCGGAGCTGCCCCCTCGCATGACTTGACTAGGGAGCCATGAAAGCCGCCTGCCGACTGCTCAGACTCCACTCTTCCGACCCGGTGTAACTGACGGTACGCGCACGCGCCACAACACTCCCACACCCTCCCATTGATGATGCAACCCCACTGTATCAATTATGCACATAATTGTAGTTAGCTTATAGAAACGTCCCATTTTATGGCATCTGGAATTAGCCCTCAGTATTTGTCAAGTGCACTAACGCAAAAAGAAACACTCGGTTGCTATTACTGCTCTTTCAGCTTTCATTTTGACAAACGTAGCCTGTTCTGTCATTACGCACCTCAACCATCGTATACGTACGCATAATGTAAATTACTGTTCTCAAATACACGTACAATGACACTGTAATTTCATATCATATACAAATTAGTGTTATTCTCATATGTTTTTTAGCGTTACACGAAATAACCAAGCGTCAGGCAAATAAATATGTTTCTGACTTTGTATAAAAGTAAAATTTGGAATTTATAAAAACATAAAAATAAGAAATTGCCATAAGTTACTCATTTATAACTTATATTATCAATAAAAATTATGGAAGACATCAAAGTTTTCTAAGCAGCAATGTAAAAATTTTATTCAAATCATTTATGTTTATTCGAATAATTTACGTATACACATGAGTTATGTACATTTAAAGGTTTCTATTGCGCGAATTGCTTATAGAGATGCGAGTTTGTAAATTGATAGCAACACGAGTATTATTCAATTTTTTTTATCGGCCATCTAAGGAACACATGCTATTTTTATCGGCCATCTAAGGACCACATGCCAATTTCAATTCTTTAATCTTCTTTACTCTTTGTTCTTTTCTTTTTTCCAATATTCTTTCATCTTTTCACTGTATCTCTTCTTCCTGTCTTCAATCCAATTTGAACCTGCGTTTTTCTCTCTCCTACCCTGGACTCCTTCCATTTTTTAACACTTTTGCCCGAAAAACTTCTCTTTCTATTGCTTATTCTGCGTGTATATTATTTATTTATAAATCGTTTTGGACTTCTTTAATCCAACTTGATGTTGACTTCTTCCCCCACAGATATTTTAAGATTTGCTTTGTCAACCTATTGTCGTCCATTCTATATAAATGTTCAAAAAATACTAGTCTTCTTTTTCAAATTGTTTCGTTTATATTTCTATACTTTGATATATTTCATCATTACTTCTTAATTTCCAACCTTCCAAAGTTTTTCGTGGGCCTAATATTTTCCTAATAATTCGTCTTTCCAATATTTCTAGTTTGTCTAAATTATAATTCAATGCTAGACATTCACTTGCATATAGGCATTCTGGCTTCACTACTATACTGTAATGCCTTATTTTCGCATTTTTAGATATGCACTTTTTATTGTAAATATCTTATTTATTATTGATTATTTTATTTATTTATTTTATTATGTATTTATTTATTTTATTTATCTTTTTATTATTCAAATTTTATTATACGTAAATGTTTAACTATATGTTGTCGTGAAGGATCAGAAGTCCGGTTCCTAAGCACGGCTTCCAGAAAGCTAGTTATGGCAACCTGTTATCTTGTTATTCTTAACACACACTCCTACCATCACTTACGATGAGCATAAACTCTTTCGATTAAGGAGAAAATACTGAGCTCCTTGCGAACTGTATCATTTTTATGTTTTTAATTTTGTGTTTTCTTCTTCCTCCGGCTATACGTCCCTCAGTGAGATTTGGCCTCCTCAACAATCCTACACAATTCCTTCCTGTTCTCAGATGTATTCTTTCATATCCCAATCCCCAAGATCTTTCGGACATTCCATCCATAATTTTCTTGGTCTTCCTCTAGGACTAGACTCTAAGGGTTTCCATACTGTGACGGCTCTCGTATTTCTGCTATTCTCCATTCTGTAAACATGCCACATAATTTTCGGCGTCTTAATAAATTTTACTATATTCTCGCTCTTTATGAAGGCATATACGTCAAACTTCATGTGGATCCAGCACTACTGACTAAAAAAAAACTCTCCTAAGTATTTTTTGTCTGTAATCGTTTAAGGTCTCCTTCATCTTTATTCCGCACGGGCCACGTGTAACAGCTACAAGTCACTATTGGTCGTATGGTCGTAAAGTCAAACTCGCTGTTATAGTTTCTCAGTTTATAATTTATGACTGAGGATCCTGGAGCACAATAGTTCTTGTTTGCAAAATACTCTCTCTTTCCATTTGATACGCTATCGTTCATTGAATTTCATCTCTGTTCAGGTTGTCTTCATTTAGTAGCGACCCCATGAAATTATCTACTTGATCGAAGGTAGCCTTCAACATGTAGCGGACTTCGTCCGTTATGTCTTGTTCTTGAGATCCACGTGTACTTCGTTTTATCCTGTTTCGCTGTCATCCCCAACTTTCTTTATCTGTTCTTCCAGTTCTATAAATGTTTCCCTTACTGCATTTTTGTTATGGTTCAGTATAACTATGTCATCAGCATATGCGCCAATTTACCTGCTCTTAATAATCAAATTTCATATGTCTTGTCATGTGTAGTAGAACGGTTTGGTCGGAATCCTGGTTGGTAGTCACCAAGAATTTCTTATGCATACAAACTCAACCTCTTGTGTAGTAAAGAAGAGAACAACCTATATGTTACGCTTCATAACGTAATTCCTCACAAATTCCTCCGTAGCTTTCACAAACGTGTTTATCTCATTGTTTCTTTGCAGTCTGTATAAGGCACTATTTCCATTCTTCGGGCATGGTTTCTTATTCCCAAATTAATTTTAAAAGTTTGTGAATTTGCTGTCATAGAATCTCCTCCGTACTTTACAAGTTCCGCAGTGGTTGTGTTACACTCAGGTGCTTTATTATTTTCTAACGTCTTTATTATATATACTTCATACGACTTAATTTAGCAAGGGTCCTTCTAGCGCTGGTTCTACAGTTATATAATTTTCATCATCTTGTTTTCCAATATTTAATTTTACGTATCAGGCAACATTTTATAATGCAAACAGTGTAATTGAAAACAACGAAGTTATTTAATAAGAACCTGCTTAGCATTACGGTATCACAGAACTGTAATAAAACGATTCAAACTTTTATAAATTAAAACAGGACATATACTCGGCTCCAACACTGAAATACCTGTGTCGTGTCACACTTTTTGATTCACAGAAGCAATGTGAGACCGCATATTCTGACCGTTATATAGCTGCACCCGCAATTGTAAATTATAAATTATCACAACATAACTCACAATCACACACACATACGTGTTTATACGTTTATCCAATATTTACGAGACTGGTACTCTGCGAGCGTTTAGTTTGTTACCAAAGTTGTTACGCTGTGTTCTAATAGCATCTTCTATATTACGTTGAGAATCTTGATTTGTTTCCTAATAGTGATCGTGTCTGTAACTCTAGAGACGCCTGTGGTGCCGGGGTGCTGAATATTGTACCTACGTCAGTACGGAACGTCAGTCAGTTATGATTTCCTCAACTCCTTGAGGCAGGGGCTTTAACTAACAGCTAAAACTTCTCGCTGTCTCTCGTCTCGTCTTGATGTTTGTACTCCGGACAACTCATGAACTCACAAATTCCAAGCGTCGTCAAAGCGTAGGACAACCAAATCTTTGACTGAGGGACTAGTTCAAAGCTCTGTTTGCTAGTCCTGGTGGTGGTTGATCCAATAATTTGTAATAGTTTGGCCATATAATAGACGTAAACGATATTTGTAGGAGTGTTCGGAGTCTTGAAGCACCGTGCGAATCGCAACTCGCGTGAAACAGCCCAAGTTGGAGGAGATCGACACGAGGAAAAGATCAGAACACGAAGATGTTGAAACGTACATTGAGAAGAACGCTCCCTCACGAACACACACAGCATCCTCTATCTCCTTTCGCCCGTGCTACTCTCTGTTTCCCTTTGTCACGCGCGCGCGCGTGTGCACACACACACACACACATATACTAATCGAAAGATAGTTGTTATTTTTGTCAATAATTTTGTAAGTATTTCTTTAATGTGTTTTGTCATCGACGTCAGAGTAAGTAAACACGATCTGTGCTGGGAGTGTACCACTTTCAGTAACATTTTAAATTAGATACTTATTTAAAAAAATATTATGTTTTAATATATGTACAGGTAATTATTAATAATACAAGATATTTACTGTTTAGCACAAAACATACGAGGAAAATAAACAAACGAAACTAGTATAAACTTGTGCGCAAATCATACTTTGCGAAAGGAAAGCAAACACACATTTGCACACGTCTAATTGGTTCATTTCTAGGTAGCAAGGAAATGTATAAATATAGACTTATTATTATAAAATATGTCTGTATTACGTGTCTATATTTGATATGTATATGTATTGGTCTGTACTGTATATTTGTATGTAGGCCTATGTGTGGTGTACACATACATTATACGAACGTTAATGTATTTTTATTTTATCCAGTAAAAGCAGGATCCATTCGCTGATCACTAAACAATTAACTATAATATATAAAACGTGTAATTGCGATTGTGAGTTGGTGAATCAGTTGAATGGACCTAAAATGGATTATAGATGTTAAACATATTGTCAGTTGACTGACCGGAAGAGATTAGGGCCACGGTATTTCGTATCCAACGGAATACATAATTTGCTTTATACCTAAGTAGTTGTATATTTGTTACGAATATTAAGGACTCGTTGTCAGATGTTTAGTTCTCTCTTGATTAAAGTGAATTGAGACAAGCATCAAGTAGGATATGAGACTGTAATTCCGCATTATAGAATGTTATGTTTGGACAAAACTCAAAATCCTTGGGAAAGATGAACAATATTATGAGAAGTAAGAGAGTGCCATCATGTTCAAAATATAAAGGTTATAGTGGTTTAGCAACAATTCACGACTTAAAACATCGACAACACATAGAAAATGTGTATTGATAGCACAGAACGTATATGGACAGAGAGGCCTGTCGCGGCAGTAACAAAGAGAGATACAAACACAGTTGAGTGTAGGCCTATACGTCAACACGGCAGGCAGACGGTATTGTTTATACGGGCCTAGTATAATAGTCTTACGACAGCTGGCTATCTATTCGATTCCTGAGTAGCATTATAAAATTAAGCCTGCACTTACTGACAGGCAGACAAAAGAGCGTCTGGCCCTGATGTGCATCGTCCGGGTCGCAGCTCGATAAACGATAAACATTGTTGCATGCGCTACACCTTCGTCTTGTATGTGGTGCACAGGAAGTTAGGTTCACTTCGCACGGTTGTCGCTGTAAGGTTTTTCGTTGATTTTATTAACAGCGCCTTGACTAGTGCGGTTGCGTGGTACTTTCATCTGTTTAATCACAGAAGGTTAGAGCTATAGAGCCGCACTGGACAATAAGCTCCTGTCGGCCGCAATGGCGAGCTGCCCCTGTCGGGACGGACGGCTCGCGTAAGGAGGCACTCGCATACCTGGAGGACGACGGAACAACACAGGCGGTCCTCTACTATCGGACATTCATACTATCGGACATTCGAAATTGATTGCCTTTATTCTGGTTTCGTACTGCACCTTCCGATTTTATAACACTGACGGAGTTGTGAGGAAGTGAATAAGCGTCAAGACAAATGAATATATTCGTTATTATTCCAGCTACTATGGTTTTTCATAATTTCTTTTAGTCTCTATTAATGTAAAGAATGTAAACTGTTAAAGTGACTTTTTAATACAATATAAGACTGTGCTGTTGGCTGATATACAAACAGAGCTTATAAACGTAAACGATTAATTTAGCATGTTACTGTATTAGTCCTATGTAACAAGAGTGGTAGTATGATGTAAATTTAAAAGAGAATGCTATCTGATTTTATTACAGTACAGTGTGTTAGAGTTCATAGAACTGATCCTACTAACTTACGTGCACAGTACGCCTACAGTAAATATAGCCTACTGTACGTACCGTACATAAGTCGACTTCCGGATAACTCCACAGTTTCCAACACGTTTTCGGCAACGCATTACCTCCTGTAGATATTCTGTTCTGTCTGACGAAGCTAAGTGCGGGGAAGATTGTTGCTTAGTGTGTACCAGACCCAACAGTGCACGGAAGCATTTTGGAAGAGAGTGGTCAGTCCACACTACCTTCCTTGAATGCGTTCCGAAGAACACCGCCTACGCACAAACCGCTAAGCCAACCAACTAAAGTGATTTACCAACGGAACGAAGCCAGATGTTCGGAATTTTGCTGCTAACCTGACTAATGCAATTATTATTTGTAACGATAAGAGCAGCTTTCTTAAATCTTCTTTCGAACGATTTCTTTTCCTTACCAATAATTTTTGCTTCCTACCATAAAACTTCATGTTGCGCCTCCCACACATGGTCAGCCAAACTTGATCGAGAAGTAATTCACTCTATGCTGATTCACACGGACCTGGAACAGTCCACAAGATTCGCCCATGTATTCACAACTACACTCACACGGGATACTATAAATAATATTTTTCGTATTTAACGTTAGATTCTGGAGGTTTCCTAACGGTTAATAATTTCGTAACGTATTGCGGAAGTGATAAGCAGTGCGCAACCCAAACTCAGTGGCTGTCTTCCTAATTTTTTCATACACCAAGTACACAATAACTATACTGCGTCTCACATCCGCAGTAACAACACGTATTTTCGCTTTGCATTAAGTAATAGGACAATTTACAATTAGTACACTTTCCACTTCGTAATATACCGATACAATCGCGTATTATATAAAACATCGAAAATGTACTGCAGGAATGGATAAATGTACAGTTCCGATGCCGGTAAATATCTTTTATTTATTTACTTGTTACTATGGTAATTAATTCTGGTCTCTGTGGTGTTGTTGAAATCTTTGTACGCGTCAACGAAAAGGCATGATTAAAAGGGCCTAAATCGTGCGAACGGTACAAAAGATCAAATTCCAAGTTAGACAGTATTTTTCGCCTTTTGTCAAAGGTACATGTGCAAAATTTGGTGGCAGTCGGTGTAACGGTGTGGATTTGTATTCAGTGCCCATAAATCTTCAGACTTTGAGTTTTATATATATAGATATTAGCCTGAAGACGGCTGCCGATTATTTGGGTGGGTAAAGCGTCGTAGTTAGGCCTATATTTTTTCTGTGATGGTGGAAGATCACTAGTTAAATTCAAATTCGAATTCGCAGTCAGTTGAAGTTTCATACTTACATTAATTTGACACACCTGTAATACGTTTAAAAATTTGTGTACGAATTTAGTGAAAAACAAAATTGAACTGGTGGCTATAACCACTGGTAAGAGCCATGTAGAAACAAGGAAGATGCTATACAAATTTAGAATGTAATTAATAGTTACAAAATAATCACGGGAATGCCACAGCCACAAAATTCAGTATTTTTCGTTCTCACATCTCTCAGACAAATGCAAAAATATTTTCAATAGTGCGCTTGCATGGTCGGAGCATAATATAACAATACTTTTTGGGGTGTTGTGATCAAGACTTATTTATATTATTGTTAACACTAATTATTAAAATTTAGACTGATTTAGATGTAGCGTCCCTAGTGATAAAGAATGCCACATCGTTATATGGGCGACACATTTTGTGCTAGTAAAATTAATGAAAGGTTGCTGTCATCCGTACAAATGATGTTTGATTTCACAGTTGTGAGACATCGGTTATGGAACATGAAGCAAAGCTTCCTGCCATGAAACATAACAGTAGTTTTTCTAAGTGCCTACAGACGGATATTCTTGGAAGGAAAAGTAAAAGTATGTAAAGAGTAACTCGTACCGTACGAGTAGAGCAGGAACGCTGGCTAAGTCAAAACGTTGTAAGCACAATAAAGTTCTAGCAAACGCTTTCGGTAACTTAATAGCATTCACGTTAGGATGCTCTGTTAAATTTTAGTCAAGTTCGTCAACCGTTAATTTTAGCACTTACAAGTTCTATTATATAATAATTAGAAAAATTTAGGAGACAATAATTAATTACCTTATCAGGTAGTCCCAACAGCAGATAACTCACTACAAACCCATTATGGGAAAGCGCATTCACGGGCACCACATTTACAGAAAATAATGACAGTATCTATCAACGATAATGCTAATCGGAATCTAGGAATGCTTTCAAACTGATAAGTTCTGCAAAATTTGTGAGATTACAAACAGAGGCGGATTTACCATTTTGCCGCCCATAGGCAGTATAAAGTTTCCGTCCTCCCACAAATCTCTGTTGGGGTTTACGGGTTTAATTCAATCCTTCAGATTTTCAGTTAACATAAAATTTGTTCTTATAGAATATTTTTTCTTAATTTTTCTTAATGCATTTCTATAGAACAATTTACAGAACGCATTAGGAAGAGTACAATAAGACATTAAATTACTGTTTATTCCAAAACATTTTAACTGCAGTTAAAACGTAAGAATTTAATACAATTTTGTCTTCAAGTTGGTACAAAATTAAAAAGATAAAGGGAGTTGTAATAATAGTCTTTGAGATAATTTAACCTTAAGTCTTCGAATGTAAACGAATTAACAGTTATATAATTAATTAACATAATGTAAGTATCACATAGATAATGTATATAAATGCAATTATGAAAAAACGATGTACTTACATATCAGAAGTAAATGACGAACTATTCTCTCTACGTAATAAGCCCAGTTACTGAACAATATATATTTTTAAAAGTTTCTTATCATATTGGGACGAAATGGAGCGGCATTTGAAACATCTCTAAGGTATAAAAACAACACAACGTCCGTCAAATTTCACCTTTCCAAAATTTGCCGCCCCTCAAATTTCGCCTACTTTGCCTATGCATAAATCCGCCACTGAATACAAACATACATTTCAATCACTTACTTGAATAATATTCCAATTATCGTATGTTACGTGCACACGTTAGGCACGTAAACATTTGCGAGCGAGCGCGCGCACACACACTCACACTCACACTCTGTGTATTATTAAAGAAATTTAAGTCAAACGATGGTCGGGGTCGGGGTCGGGTGTACAGTAACAAGGAAGAAGGCTGTGCGTGTAAACGTCTGAAGCTACCTTGCCGCAGCCCTCTGTTTTGGATCCATGAATAAATAACACGGCACGACACGATACCCGTACATAATGCCAAATATGTTTCACCTTTCCACCACTGAATAAACTATTTAGGCGGCTCTGTCCGATTACCAGCTTATCCGTTACACTGTCCTTTTGAAACGTTGTTTTCTGTTATTTATCATGTCTTATTTAAATCCGTTTGCTATCCGTCATGTTTGATTCACTGTGGTGAGGTGAACGCTGGCCCACGCTACACGCTCGAACATTTTGTATTCCGTCTGTCTATGCTCTCTCTCTCCTCTCTCTCTCTCTCTCTCGTCTCCATCCACATGTATTTCTGATTTCTGCTTCTCCGCATATATAGATATAATATACCTCGTATGTGCATATGGATCATGATTTTATATATATAAAATACGTTGACCGTACACATATAAAATATATATGTACGAGGATTGTTCAATAGAAACAAGTTTGATCTGCGCAGCCGTGACTTCGTCGCCATGACAACGGAATCCATTTGTTTATATTGTCTGTTTAAGTACTAGTGACGCGTCTGTAAAAAATATTTGCAGTTTGCTCTTTTCTAAGCGTTGTGACTGGGTTGAAAAAATGCATCTATGATAGAAAATCCGACCAAAGATAATCTGCGTGCCGTTATTCAGTTTTTGGCCGCTGAGGGACGTCAGCCAATGGAAATTTATATGAGAATGAAACCTGTATATGGTGACTATAGTTATTCTCATACGGCAGTGGTTGAATGGTACAATACATTTCGACAAGGAAGAGAATCCACTAAAGATTTGGCCCGTCCCGGACCTGCACGTGTTGCAGCATTAGATGAACATGTGAGACAGCTGGAAACTGCTTTACGAGCAAATAGGAGCATCAAAGTTAGAAAACTTTCTCAAATGTTGAGCATCAGCGTGGGAACTGTTCGTTTCATCATTCACAGTCTTGGCTATCACAAAGTTGTTGCTCAGTGGATTCCACGACTGCTTACTGATGAGCAGAAAAATTTGCTTTCGGCCTTATCATTATAGCATTTGATGCGCTATCAACAACAAGGTAACGCCTTTCTACAGAAAATTGTTGCCGGTGATGAGTCTTAGTCTTATCACTACGAACCAGAATCCAAACGTCAGAGTATGCAGTGGAAGCATGCACAATCTCCGAAGGCGAAAAATGTCGGTCCCAACCTTCGGCAGGAAAAGTAATTGTGATCGTATTTTTTTATTGTGAGGGTGTGCTGCTTTTAGATTTTAAAGAACCTGGTGTCAATATCAGTGCTGAGCGATATGCAGACAGCTTAAAACGCTTGCGGGTCAGCATCAAGAATAAACGAACTGGGAAACTCACAAATGGTGCCACTCTTCTGCATGATAATGCTCGCCCCCATGTAGCCCAGACGATTCAAGATCTGCTTGGTCGTATAAAGTGGGGAGTCTTACAACATCCACCTTACAGTCCCGACTTGTCCCCGTACGATTATCATGTTTTAGGCCCATTAAAGAAATCACTAAAAGACGGTGGTTCAAATTGGTCGCTGAGGTAGAGTTTTCTGTTAGCGAATGGTTCCGCAAACAGCCGCAAGAATTTTACCAGCAGGGAATCTACAGATTAGTGCAAAAGTGGGACTCATGCCTTAATGTTAATGGAGGCTTATTTTAAAATCGTTGAATAAAAAATGCTTTACACCCTCTAAAGGTGTTTCTAATGAACAATCCTCGTATATTGGGGTATATGCATATACCCCCAACAAACAATTCTATTCGCTAGCATGTTTTCATATCCTATTGCATAATCTATTCGAAGAGCCATATTTCTACACTGTTCTTGTAATTTATTCAGTCGCAGTATAATATGATACTAAGTGTACATCCAGAAACGTGGTTCATACAACCGCGCGATTTCATTACTTAAAGCACTAATGACGTTACTTTGACATTAGAAAAGACGGAAACGGTTATCTTTGAGCCATCAAAGAGTTCACAATGCAATTTCTTGTACCACATCGTCGATTCGAATCTTTACTGTTACGAGTAAGTGGTTCCCAGTTCAGTTTTTGATACATATGACGCTCACGTTACAAATGGTGTAAAACTAGTGTTCTAACCACTCCAGGGTAAAACGTAATTTTCGAAGCATGAAATACGCATCTTTCAATAATGTCCTTATGTTATGTTTTAAGTCAAGAAAACTATTATATTTCATAAAAGTTCCACGCTGAAAAGTAATAATTTCTTTTTAAAGTAAAATTGTTTTCAGTAACATGAGAAAAGACGCACTTTACAGCAGTTACACGTTAATATGCTGTAACGCTGTAACGTATCAATTAAATTTATCTTTTCATTGTGCGCTTATCTTGTTTTAAAAGACTTTAATTTTTAAATTGTGATGTTACTTTTGTATTTTTAACAAGATTTTAAATATGCAGGAAAACTCTGTTATATTTGACATTAGCAGACCAACCGTCTAAAAATAAATAATCAACTATATACGTAAACGTTAATATTTGCATTTATATTTATGTTATAAATAAGTATGCACACAAATGTAAGTATTAGAAAGTTATATAAACATCCGTTCGAAGATGGCGCAACATACTTTGTCGTACACGGCACCCACACACTTTTCTAGAAAACATGATCCGTCTAGTGGGAATTCCTGATACGGATCCTGCGTGTTTAACCATACACGCTGTGACTAAGTAGGGCTTGAAAATAGATTTCCCAGCTTGGAATACCAGCAATTTGTAAATGCCATTTCTCAAAGACGCAGATTTCTTATAACTTATTATTCCTGCTACTTCATTATGTACAGCCTGAAATAAACTGTGCCAGTGTATATACAATAACATCTTAACGTATATACCTATTTTAAGACTATGCTTTAAAAATATAATTAATTTACTACCGACTCGGAACGCAAAGTTTTTTATGGGTAAAAACGTAAAAGTTTTACCTTATAGCCTGAACCGGTTTTCGCTTTTAAAAAGCTTCTTCAGAGGCTGCCGCTGGGAGCACTGTCCGTTTTGTTGTTGGCGACGGTATCGATTTTTAAAAGATCGATATTGTGTGTGTGGGGTGTGATATGTTTGAATAATGCGTGTGATTTGAATTGTGTCTGTTCGTTTTAATGTCGTTTTTATGTGTTTTTGTGTGTTTGTATATTTCCAATTGTTCTAGAGTGTCTAGTTTTCGACCTTTTGTGTGTACGTGTAGAATGTCCATGTTATTGTCGATGTTTTTGTATGTGTAGTTTGCTTCAATGAGGTGGTTTGCAAAGGTGGATTCTGTAGTGGAGTGTAGTGCTTTTGTGTGTTCAATGTATCTTTGTTTGAAGCTACGTCCTGTCTGGCCTATGTAGAATTTGTTGCAATCTGAGCAATTTAGTTTGTAAATTGTATTTGTACAATTGTCGAAATTGTATAGAATACATAATTAAAGAAAATCTTGTTTATAAAATATAAAACATTGTTTATTTTAGTCTCTCTCTCTCTCTCTCTCACACACACACACACACACGCGCGCGAGCGCGCGCGCGTGACGTTTCTACGTCGAGTATAACAGTGCAGTTGCACTGAAACTGTGGACTGTTGAAATGTTTTCCGTTATACTAATTTAGACGATGTAGGCCTACTACTTCTATTTATTTTCGTAGGCCTTATTGTTGGTGGTGTAAATATCAGGATAACGCGTATAACGAAGAATATCGTCGTGACCAGTAGTGAGTAGCAGAGCGCGCTGTCCAGTCAGTGTAGTGTGTTTTGTGTTGTGTTGTGTTGTATAATACATATACTGTAATGTTTGATATATCGACCTTTAGTGACAAAACAGATGGGGCCGGTAGCGTCGCGCCCCGTCCTTTGTAAAGGTCGCTTTGACAGTAAAGCAGAGGTGCGTATAGCCTACATCATGCAAATGTCGAATATCGATTCCTTCTGCAATGAATTACTCAAACAATAGCACTTCTTTTCACCTTTTAATAGTTTACCTATATTCATGTCGCTGGACGCGGAATTATTCAGCGACGTGCTCTCGTATTCCGAAACATAATCACAGCCTGATGGGAAAGCATTGACGCGGTGTTTGACAAACAAAGGAAATATTAATAATACTCAGGAAGCCCTTTTTGTGCAGTGCACTAGTCACACTTACCAGACTACGAAACTTACAAACTAATGAAATATATTATAATTAAGTTTTAAAAATAAATTAATTTAAAATTTAGAAATAAATCTGGATCTCTTTGTGTTAATTTTAATTTTTCCGTTTTTCCGTAATTCACTTTTTAAAAACTCCCTTGACAGAGGTTTGGAATTATACTTCATGAAACAACAGTCCCTATTAGACGAAATTTACAATAATACTAACGAGCCACAATTAAACAATAACCTCGAGTACGGAAAGACCGCAGGATTTAAAAATCATGGATACTATAATAAGGACAAAATTTTATGGAGAACCGCAGCAGAATACGTAACTGTTAGAAATTTCATAAACATAAATAACTTTCCTCAGAAAATGTTACCCACAACGACTTCCTCGCTAACATTCTTAAAGAACCAAAAATAATTTACAGAATTCGACTGGCACGCTAATCGGGCAATCAGCTGTAACCAAACGAATGAACTTATCAACCTAACCGTACTTCTGTAGTGGAGTAATAAATTTAAGCGTTTTTTTGTTCAAATCATATTTATATGCTCTCTTTATTAACTGAAACCATACCAAACTCGGATATGTTTGGCTATATTTCAAGCAATACGGCCGTTAACTCCACCATTTTGTTTTAAAAAAATTTCATATCTTTATTGATACTTTCTCGTCCTCGTCTTCATTCAAGACGAGTGATTCGACACGTCATTTGCCAAAATTGATTCAGCAGTTTTACAGCTACAATGTAATACACACATGCACATATTACGTGAACACAGTATCATCTTGTTGTGTAGTCGAGTGTAAGAAGTTACTACAAAAATTCATCAACGTTGACTTATAATTAAATACAGAACTTAACTTATTTCATTAAATAATAATAACATTATTTTCCTAGTTATTAAAACTTATATTTTTATCATCAAATTCGTATAAAAGTTTAGTTTATAAAACGGTTTAACCCGCTTGTTACTTTACGATAAAGTAGACACAGTTTTTTTTTACTAAGAGAAAGTTCTTGTTTGATACAAACTTGAAAATACACTGGATACCTGAAATATGAAGTCAAATCCATTTAGTTACATTGGACATAGAATCAGCGTATAATTGTACTCAGCAGTAATAATTTTCATGATTTTATTTCCAGAGTTTAGGAAAAATTCAAATCAGATCCTTATAATTATATGTCAGTATTACAATTTTACTACTGGCAATGGCTTTGAATCGGACCATGTATTATGACATTAACTGAACTCTGCACTCTCCGTCATTACTATTACAAATTTTTTGTGAAATAGAAAAATATCTTTGTTTTGAATATTTATTTCCGAGATCTGATTTACGTTCGCTGAAAAATTGGCAGCGTACTGAAGTAGAACAAATTCTTACAGACTCTGGTCAAGAATCATGTCAGTCTACGTACGCAAATAAAAAATTATCACTGAGCTTATGTAAAATTATTGTATTCTGCAGGGCCCCCTTTTTTCATAAAATTTTTTAGTAAATTATAGGACTTTTATAATACGTATAAATGGCCGCTTATATGAAAATACAGTACCATTAACAAAGTAATATGTATCCGTTCCTTAAGGTCACATTCTGTTTCAAATCTTTTAAATATTTCAATTAGGGCACCTATTTTAAAATGATGGGTCCATTGTTTACTAGTAGAAGCGTTTCCTTCGGGTTCTTTAATTCCATTCAAATTTTTATATCAAACCTTTTGATAAACATTTTTCGAAATTTTTCAAGTAAATTTAAATTTCTAAAAAGAATTATCGCAAATGGTAAATACAAATAAACGTACTTGACGAGACCTACTTAGTTCAAAAATAAGCAGGTCCTGTCATGATGTGATTAATTAAAATCACTGCAAAAATCTCTTAGGCCTAAAACTTTCCGCCAAAAGAACCAGATGCACTATTTCTCAGTTCTGAATCCGTTTAAGAAGGGAGAATAATTTCTATAACTTTCATATACGAGGTTTGATCTAAAAGTTCGTGCAATTTTGCAATTCCCACCGCTACAAGTGTCCGATAAAAAACTGTTTTTTCATGTGATGTTGGTACACATGTTAGTTGACAATCGTCTAAAATGTTACCCCTATTTGATTCATAGTTTAGGTTTCACAGATAGTGGAGTAAGTTGTCCTTAGGTGTATTAGTGGATTTTTTAATTCTACAATGCAAGATTGAAGAACATGGATTACATTTTGTGTAAACTGTGAGATAAACTACTCTGTCCTAGTAAACGTGTTCAGAAGGCTTCTGGCTAAACCGCTGTGCGTGAACAAGCGGTTTAAAAGCTTCAAAGACTGCCGTTAATGAGTTGAATATTGTGGTTGTCAGAAGAAGATTATGTTTACGTGTTCCACTAAATTTCATTGCTAGGAGCAGTGATAAATAAAGAATACTATTCGGACATTTTACGCCACTTGTATGAAGCTGTTCGTAGAAAATGGCCAGATTTATGGAAGAATAATTTATGACAATTGAGGGCCGATAATGCGCCTGAACGCACGTCATTGCTTTTTAAGAATTTTGACAGGCTATGCAAAAGAAAACGTCATAATGATGACACGGCAACCTGCCGTATTCACCAGATGTGTCCCTACGCGATATTTCCTCCCCCCCAATAGTGAAAAGTTTCACGGAAGGACAACGTTTCGCGACCGCTGAAGATGTAAAACGAAAATCGCTAAGCGAGTTCAAGGCTGTACCAAAAAGGGCATGGTTGAATTACTTTGAAGACTGCAAAACGGATGGCTTAATCATGTTACATTCGAATGAGACTACTTTGAAGGGGACAGTGTAAGTGTCGATGAAAAAAAAGTATAATTTTTAAAATAAACAAGTACTGCATGAACTTTTTGATCATCGTTGTGGAATATGTATTGTATCGTAGTCGCTGTTATAAATGATAGGGATATTAGTCTACAAGTTTAAGAGAAGTAATTTTTAACATTGATAACGTTTATAAGGACGTGTCGCACATTTGCGGCCGATCGCTGATGCGTTATCGAAAATGGGATCCCGTGAGTTTCCATAGAAACTACTTCTTTGTTGTCAATAACGTAGTACACATATAAAACTTCGCTTATGAATGCGACTACATTTAACTTATAATCTGTACATTGGTAAATGAAGAATGAATTCATTGATTGGTGAATGAATTATAATTCATTGATTGGTGAATGAACATAATTATATATATATTTAGATTTATTGAAGCATTTTCAATGCCCTTCTCTGTGCATTGCATTTGTGTAATGCCTGTAAATTTTTTTCTATTAACCCTTGCTATCCCTATATATTTCAAAATTATTATGTCCAGCCATCCACAGAACATCACTTGGAGATAGCACGGGTGGCATGTTGTTATAGCTCTTTGGAAAAAAATGGTCCAAAGTCTTTAAAAACAAAATTGTCTGTATTAAATTATCTTACATACGCAATTCCAATTTTTTAACTAGTACATATTGTCATGGAGGAGGAAATCCAAAGAAGACTACATATTCTTGCTAATAGGGCTTACTTCGGCTTACAAGGAAATTTGACTCCAAATTGCTTTCAAGGGCAACAAAGAGCCTCCTAGTTGTCCCATAGCTATGGTATGAATCGGAGACATGGGCTTTGAGCAGAAGCACTGAGAATGAGCTGAGAACATTCGAGAGGAAAATACTGAGACCAGTAAAGGAGGGAGGTGTCTGGAGAAAAAGAACTAATGAAGAGTTATATAACCTGCTATACGGCATGACCATAATCAAAAAGATAAAGATATGACGGCTTACATGGGCAGGTCATGTTGTAAGGGTAGATCTCCAGGACCCTGTAAAGCCCAAGGGAAGTGGAAAGACCAAAGCTGAGGAGGCGAGATGGAGTGCAGCAGGATGCAGAAAGGGCAGGAATCCGCAACTGGAAAATGGTTGCATCGGACAGAGACAGTTGGTGAGACCACCTCAGCGGGCCAGGCCCCGCAGAGACTTCAGCAGGCCAGGACCCGCCCAGCGCCCCTGATGATGGTGATGATGAAGCATATTGTTTTTATTTCCAACACTTTTTTAATAGCTGCTAACGAATACTGAACTGACTTATTCGGTGCTACACACATAGCGTTAGCAATATTATGAAATATAGTGTATCACGAAATGTATGTGTATCAGAACTGTATCTTCAATTACATTAAATTGAAATAGCAATTCGAGAGTGTATTGAACAAAAAGCTGATGGTTGTATTTCTTGTCGCGGTGTAATAAATGACAAGCTAAACGTTTTTAATATTTTATTTTTAGTTAATTATAAATGATCGAGTTTCTGATCTAGACTTTATGATAAGGAAATTTGTTATTCATTTTTTTTTTTGTAAATGAATGCAACTATATTCAGTTTCAAAAGAGGGAATGAATGAAATCGGTTTTAGTACAGATAATATGCCGTTACGCGTACATTTATTTCTTTACACGTCTGTACGACGTATTTTAATAATAACGCTCCTTTCTATAAATTGTGTAGTAATTCTGGAGTTTGTCGACATTCTATAAATCTAAAAGTATAGACATACCTATTATTATTATAAATCATACTCGCAATCTGATACAGTTTCTTCAGGAGTTCAATCTTTTCTTTCTGTCTTATCTATCTTTTCTTTGCATTACACGAATATTGGTCACTTAAATTGCATGGCCATATTTTTAGTATTGGTTTCCAAATCGCCTAGTAGTATATTTATATTGTTTTACGTGAGGCACGTGAGGAGTCTTTGATTTTATATTTTGAATTTTTGACTCTTAAATTTTTCGATATATCACTATATATGTTTCCTCTACATAGTCGGAGTTTACAGATACCTGTCTCTTCATTGTGTACGAAGGTAGGGTGAAAAGTCCCAGGCCTGAATAAGAAAACAGCTACATTTTGGTTAAATTTTCATTTGTTTGTCAACGTAATCTCCATTTAGCTCGACATGCTTCTTTCAGCCAGGTTTTAGAGCTCTTATCATAGACTGTTAAGCCGATTTGTTGAGATTCTCAAAGTAGCCATTTCCAGTTATCGCTGTCTTGTTTTTAGGTCTTTTTCCGCACGGCAATTTTTTAATGTTAGGAAAGGGATAAAAGTTGTTCGGGGGCTAAATATAATATGATGGATGAGGAAGCAAATCGATCCTTTAATTCTTTGATTGTAGCCAATGCAAAGATTGATGTGTGAGCTACTGCATTGTTTTGGTAAAACATCACTTTTTTGTTAAACGTAACCGTTTTCACTTTGTTTAAATGGTGTAGTAAGTTTGCAGGTGGAATTGTCTTTGCTTTGTTTGAGATTGTTTCATTTTTCGAGGTCCATTGTTTTGATTTCCAGAAGTGTTGTGGTGTCCCAACTGTTGTGAATTGACACAAATCTTTGAGTGCAGTGTGCTTACAGAACGCCAAACAATCGGTTTAATCATCGGCCGAGAGCAAACGCAGCGCATATCTAGTTCACAGCTTTGTCATAACCAAATGTTCGTATAGTATATTCCACACACGTTCCGTTGATATACCAAAAGTCTCTAATATCTCCATGTCTGTCGCTCTACGATCTGCCTGTGTGTTCTTGTATATTTTTCAATCGTTTCTAGGGTAGTCACTTGATGGAGTGTCCACTGCGTTGGAAATCAGTTTGGCTCGTCTGACATATTTTTAGTATATAAATCCAGTGCTTAACTGGTAGAGCGACTTGTAATTTGGTAGATAAGAGTCTCAAAACGTTAATTCCAGTTTTTTCATACCTTTTGCGCTTAACCTTTTCTAAAAGAAGTGTTTAATCTCGCCACGAATTTCCAGACTGTCTATCGAATTTCATCCTATGAAAGATGAACTCATACAACAGGAATAATGTGCATAGTGGCCCCAGTTCTATGTAAGGACCGGAACTTTTCTTCCTACCCAAATACTGTTTTAAATTTTCAATTGAATTTCTCCAGCAGCAATCAAATCACTTTGTTCAAAAATAAAACAAGTTCTTATTTTTTATTGTTTTATATAATTTAAAATGTATTTTGACGGAAAACGTCTTACACCGCGGTCCAGTGTGGTAAGAAACTATGGGAAAGTCGATGTTACGATTTTGTGTATACCAGACAGACTTTGATATCTTTAAAATTGTAACGCCTATTAAAATAAACTATACACGATTCAAAAGAGCAAGGGTGAATTAATGCCACGCAATATTAACCTTGAGCGCGTGAAGTTACACGCCATCACAAGATGGCCGCTAAGTTGGAGTGGAAAATCACAGGTTCGCTGCGCGGAAAAATTAGTATAGCTCAGGAACGCTTATGCGTAAGATGTTACTTAAGGTGCCATTTTATGAAGCTCTACGAGTACTATAAAATAAAATACTAATGGTGATAATAGTGAAAGAACTTAATAAATAATACAGTGACAAAGTGTTGAACTTGAAGAAATTTTCCTTAAAATTTCAAAAATGTTAAAACATCTTCACAACAAGAAAGTGAATGCCTGTCGTAAACGCTTACAAAGTAAAAGAAGAATGAATGAGGAATCCAAAAAGGTCTCTATGACAGCAGCAGGACGAATGCGAAGGTTCAGGCATGCGCAAATTCGAGGCGAGCACCAGCTTCGCAGACGCCGCAACGCCTAACGCCAGTTCACAAACAACGAATGTCGACAGTGAAATAGAACTGATGGAATGCTACGAAATACGAGCAGATGAGACGTTTGAGAATCGAGATTTAGCGTTTACAACACATTGGCGTCTGATGATGGAGCACTTTGAGAAGTCGTTCTGCGGCAGTAGAGTGTGTGGTCGTATATGGTTCCATAACCCAATTGTGCTCAAACTGTTGGATATCTGTAAAATAAGCAGAGGTGCCAACATCGAGTATTTCTCGTATCCGCCGAAGCCAACACACTTGCCGCAATTAAATCCACTCAGCGAACATCTACGTATATCTCCGCGACTACCGAATCGGTGTTGGCCACGGACCAAACTGATTTCACAACTTTAAAATACCACGATAGACTTAACGTTCTCTAGAGATATAAATGTAGCATGTAAGTCTTACATTCGTACTACTCGTACCATTGTCCTGTCTTTAACAAAATTTTACAAGTTAGTCAGCATTGTGAGAAACAAATAAAATAAAAGACATGCAAGTTAGTTCATTTCTTTTTTACCAATTCTACAAACACCACGTCCCAGCAACACCGCCAGGGAAAGACGTTTTCTACCAAAAACCTCAGCGGTAGTAACACCGACACTACTTACCCTTTTTTTTTTTAATTCAAGGTTTACAACAAGTAAATTTCTGTAAAAACACAAAATGTTAACGCACCTTGCCTAAAACATTACTATCAATTAGTTATACACAAGCTATAGTTACACAGTGAACAGATAGTTTCAGTTATACACAAAACGCATGTACAGGGGGGAACCGTTGCGCCGGGAGGCGTGCCCATACTATGTGCTTTGACCTTCTTCGGATTACCCCTTGTTTCTAGCATTTCCGGCATTCCCAGGCTTTAGGACTTGTCAATTTATAAAAATATATATGTATGAAAAAAGTATTTGTATCAAGAACGTATGTATTTAAAAATGTCTTTAAAGTTTCATTAACTTTTAAGTTTTTCACGTCTGAAAATTTGTATATTTTAATTCTGCTACAAACGATTTCAATGGTTTAGAAGGGTTTAGTGTAGGGCCTATCTTGAATTGGACATTGGTCGTAATTAATAGACTAGACACAGACAGTAGTAGCAAGTAAAAGAAACATAGAAGATTGGAAATTGCTTTGTTTTCTACTGAATGTGCCATATCTCAACGAATTTAATCTGCCATTTCATTTATGCTTACCAATACATACAATTTTAGTATCATTTTATATTTTAATTTTAAATTTAATTATACTGTTTTCTTAAAACTTGTTATATAAGTTAAACGTCAAATTAAATTATTCGTTATTTTTCTGTTATGCGACTGATTAATCTTAAGGACTGTTGCATACCTTAGGCAAAAAAAAAAAAAAAAAAATGAACGTGGCTATTAAAGAAGTTCAGGACGTAGTCATGCGTTTAAGAGCGAATGTTTTAAATATTATTTTTAACATTGAAAATGTTTATAAGGACGTGTCGCACATTTAGAAGCGACCGCTGGTGCGTGATCGAAAATGGGAACCGGTGAGTTTCCATAAAAACTACTTCTTTGTTGTCAATACCGTAGTACACATATAAAACTTCGCTTATGAATGCGACTACATTTAACTTATACTTTGTACATTGGTAAATGAAGAATGAATTCATTGATTGGTGAATGAACATAAATATATACATTTTTTAGATTTATTGAAGCATTTTCAATGCCCTTCTCTGTGCATTGCATTTGTGCAATGCCTGTAAATTTTTTAATTATACTTTTATTTTATATGGTCGTGAGTTAATACCAGTCTCTATCCTCATTCTGATTTGCTAAACCACTCTCGTAAATAGTAGGCCTACTTGGAACACTGATTAGAGCGTGTGTATAGCCATAAGTTTATGATCGGTTTGTTGAGATACCGAACGAGTATCAGTTTTAAGTCGCTGCTGATTTGTTTGTCGAATTGAGAATTAGAACTTTATGCGTCGGGGGGGGGGGGTCTAATCCAGACTTTACAATACTGTTTAAAAACACTATTCTCGACCAACAGAAAATAATTAGATAACCTTTCTCTGTGATTTCACTTTACTCCAAATAATAACTTTATATTAAAATTAGGCGAAAAACGTCCAAAATAGAATCGCGCACACAGTCAGAAACGTTTATAATATACCGTTAATGCAGTTACGAATGTGTAAACAGAAGTAGGAAATAATGAAGAACGGTATTATGTGTAATTTTGTATAATCTATGATTGCAGTGTGACCAGGTTGTTAGATTCTTAACGCTGACTTCCAGTAGTGTACTCAGAGGTCTCATATAGTTGAATGTGCCGTATTTAATTATACGGCATCGCTGGGTTTACGACACGATATAATACTTTTGGTTTGCCAGTAAATCGATGTTTTCTTAACATTAAGAAAAAAAAACAAAATATATTCACCTCAAAATTAACTTATGATTGCTGTTAGATGTAATTTGTTTACACTCATAAATACGTAGATTCAGACAAAAATAATTAAAATAATTAACTATTTGTACCTAAAATGGAATAAGCTATAAATGATAAAATATACACGACTAAAATTAGAATATTAACTATCACATGCTGTAACTATTATAATAAAAGACTTTAATTTACCTTCAAAAAGCCAATGCCTTTTAACCAAAAGCCAATGTACCTTCAAGATTTAATTTGCCTTTCACTCTTCAAAAAGCCAATGAGATTTTAAAACAAAATCTTAAGATTGTGTACACAGAGACTGTAAACAATTTAATTCCAACTGTTTACTTATTACAACCGTTGTTCATTTTATGTAAATATACGTGATTTATGTAAAATACTTGTAAACATTCAATTTATTATAAATACTTAACTGACCTTGTGTCATGTACAAATGGTGTGTTACTGACTTTAGCCAGCTTGTTTAGTTTGTGAACTGCTATTACGAAAAGGCCCCAAAAATGCTTGTATGAAAGTACATTCATATGTATATATCCACTTGTGTATGTACATTCATTTACTGTACACATATTCCTGATAGATGTCGGTCTTATAAAATTTGAATCGCATAGATCTGTAAAGATGTATAGGTCTGTAAATAACGTTTTAACAAGTTATTCATACAGAACACAGATGTAACGTTCTCTACGTTCGCCACAGGCTCTATAAAAATTTAACAAATCCTGTTAATCAACAATCACTGGACAGACCAACACGTTCCGATATAGAAATAAACACAAAAGAGAATAGAAAAGGATAGAAAAGAGAATGCTAAGAAGACGTACAGAAGTCATAGGCAGTCATGAGTGTCAGAAGGCAAAAAACGTTTAGTAAGTTAAACAACCTACTCGGACTTACTAAATAATGATTTATTTAATATCAACAATTCTTTAAAAGTAAACTGGTGTTCAATATTCAAAACAAGGCTTTGTTGTAGGATCAGTGAGTTTCACAAGAGAGACTTTTTACACAACTTTCTAGTTTTGAAAATGGTCTGCGTTGCCCATTCGTAACTATTATGTGATCATAAGTCGCACATATGTAATAACCTCATTGTAAAAGTACTGTGCTTCTTTTAGGCCTAAGAAAATGTTTGCTACAAAATTATTAGGTGTTTTTAATATTTTTTTATTCAAATTTAATATAAATTCAAAAATTTTTATACATAATATGAACATACCTTTCATAACAGTGAACAACATACGTAAACTAAAAATTATAAATAGCAAAATTTAAATCCGCTAAGGGGTACGGAATTGGCCCGCGTGCCTGTGCACACACACAGCAAGTATGTTTGAATTTGTGTGCGTTTACGCAATCCTACCTTGTTCTACTAAATCTTTTACAATCTCACCAGATGGCGGTGTTTCAAGCATTTCTACTGCTGCACAGCTTCTGAACCGAATCATGCCAGGTTTCCGTAAACTTTGTGGATAAATGAAGTAAGGATACGCATCTTCTGTTTTTAAATAATCGACGTACCAGTTTAGTTAATTATTTACAAATATTTTGTTTTTACAGTAGAGTATGATACTTTTTAAAGCACTTGTACATAAAATCATATGAGCATTTACCTTAATTTTATCTTATCAAGTACCGATAAAAATAATAAAAGCCAGAATTATTTAAACAGAAAATGCCTCTAAACGTTGTTTAAATATGTACGACGTCTGTAAATTAAGTAATGAGACTACTTCAGTAAAATGTGTATTTACAATGAAATTATGTCTAGAACCTAGTGCCTTCAAAATAGTTCCCTTGGGCAGCCACACAGCACTTTAGATGGGGTTTCCACGCTTCATAGCAGTGCTGGAGCTCAGAAACTGGAATCTCCTTCGACTGATCGGGTACATTTTTGTCAATGTTGTCTATCGTCCCAAAATGGTGTCCTATGAGATGTTTTTTTCAATTTCGGTAGAGAAAGTAGTCACAGAGGCTCAAGTCAGGTGAATAAGGGGGCTGAGGATCAACAGGAATATTTTTCTTTGCCAAAAACGTATTAAGCTGTGTGACATGATGCAGCACTCAGGTGTTCACGATGGCTGGTCTCACACTGGCAACTCTTTACCGCAGCCTTTCAAGGATTACTCGGTAAACATGTTAATTGACAGTCTGTCCTGTAGGCAAAAACTCCTTATGGATAATGCAATTACTGTCACAGAAACAAATGAACATGGTTTTGATTTTGGATTTTATCATTTTTGCTTTTTTGAGACGTGATGAGTTTGGTGTGTGCCATTTCTCGCTCTCGCATTTTGTTTCTCGATCGTACTCAAAGATCCATGATTCATCACCAGTAATAACATTTTTTTAGAAAATCAGTATTATTTTCAATTCATCCTAGAATATCACGGCACACTTCCATCCCGTTGTCTTTCTGTTGGCTTTTTGGAACCAATTTCGCACAAACGTTTCTCATTACCTTTCGACTGTGAAAATTTGATAAACTCCAGGGTGGATCAAATTTAATTGTTCTGTGACGATTGACGATTCTGATGGTTAATCGATAGTCAGACTGCACCAAATCCCTGACTCGATCAACGTTGTCTTGTCGTCAGTTCTTGACGCTGGTGGTCTTCCAGAGTGTCGATCATCCTTAATTGATTCCCGGCCATCTGAAAATACTTAAAACCATCTGAAAACCTGTGCTCTTGACAAAGTTTTACCTCCATACGCCTTTGTCAATTTTGTAAACGTCTCAGTAGCATTGTGCCTAAGTTTAACACAAAACTTGATTGCACAACGTTGCTCGTAATTGATGTCACTCATTTTTATAACGCACAAGAAAAACTCACTTAACGAAAAGCTTGTTTACGTTTCACGTGACAACAATAGACAATAAATATTAATCCTCAATATCAATCAGCTGTTTATCTAACTATCTGTGTTAATGGAAACCTTACAGTGTTGCCATATTGACTGCTACATAATTAGTCTCATTACTTAGTTTACAGACCTCGTATACATGTCCAATCTCAGAAATCATCTCATGATGATGCGATTACTTGCTTAAAAGGGAGAATAAAATTGATTGCTTAATGCTTTTCAGTTGCGACAAGCCTTGGAACTCCTAAAAGCATAGATAAGCAGTCTTAAGAACGGAGCTTAAATTTCTGACGGTAAGCAAGAACATGACATTACATGTTACTAGTATTTGTTGTACTGCTGGGCTCCTCTATCAGATCAAATAGCGGCCGACTATGTGTGTTCAACCCGAAAGGCTGCTACGTTTTACAAAATCAGTGTTTTTATAGTCGATGAAATTTTATGTGTAGGCCCATCGAATATGTAGAGAATTTGCGGATATGTGCACAAATTTCTTTTGACCAGCTTGCCAGTGACGACGGAACACATAATAATGCATTTTCCATGATCCCAGTTTGGATTAAATAACAACTTCTGTTACTGTCATTAATATTTACAACACTTGTCCTGAACATAACAAGGAGTATCTGTGCATACGCGAAGTTGTAACTACGAACATAGCAAGGAGATACTGTGCAGAACTACAAACAGGGTAAATACGAAGAAGTAACTGTTTACTTGTCAAGAAGGGTCTGAGTACCTAGCAAAGGGTAACTCAGTACATTACATGCGACGCAGTAACTAACTGTACCAATCAGTACAAAGTAGTAATTGAGTACATATCAAGAACCAACTGCAAAGATTAATTGAGTGCATGTCAATTAGCAACTGTATACATACCACGAAATAACTATATATAAACTGAAAGGAGTGACTATGTGTGTACAAAGGAGTAACTGAATACGCTGCCAAAGAGTAACGAAGACGTCTAGGTATCGGTCGTACATACTTTCTTTCATTATTTTTTTGATGATAAGGAAATCTGTATATAGAGTTTTATACTGAAAACTCTATTTCTTGGTAACGTATTCAGATTAAGACTTCATTTTCACTGACACAAGAAAATATGACAAAAATTTCAGAACTGCAGAAAAGGACATGAAGAAACAGGAAGCACAACCAAATAGAGCTGTATAATCGTGCTTAAGATCTTTCTTCTTTCATGATTTTTAAATCTTTTCTAGGTGTGTTTCCACAGATTCAAACAACAACTTGACGAGTTTATTACTTAGTAAAGAAATACATGCCAAGAACGACGAACAAACTCTACGCGATTGTCTAAATCTACACCCGTATAAGAATGATTTTTCAAACTGTTATTACTATTCACAACGCTTGTCGTGAACGTAACAACGACTAATTGTGTATTTGGCGAGTAATAATTACATACGTACTGTGTAAAGCAGTAAGGATTAACTGTGTAGGCCTACATAGGTGTAGCCACGAACCTTATGGAACAAAACAAAACAAAAAATAAAAGAATACTGTTATGATTCTACTGTATGGTAACTGTCCATAATAATGGAATGAGAGAAGCTAGTTCTCAGTTTGGAGTCGACCGTTTTCTCAGGCACGTGACAGGGTATACTCTCCACGATCATAGAAGAAACACAGATATACGGCAGGAACTGAATATTATGACTATATATACTTGACAGAATTGCCCAGTATCGGCTGAATTGGTGGGAACAACTTTGCCGAATGGATGACTACCGCATCCCCAAACAACTATAGAAATATAAGCCGACGGGACGGAGAGGTGTGGAACGTCCGAGGAAGCGCTGGAGTGACCAGCTCTAAACTTTGCCTGTTTGAGGCCGCAACAAACCATCCTTGGTTTAATACTTGCAGATGATGATGAAAAGATATTGCTTTCACGCGTCATTGTTTCACAATCGGCTAAGCTTATAGCTTTTTTATTTAAAATTAAATTGAAACGTAGAAGACATACTGCATTATTGTTCTTAAGTAAAATTTGAAATTTTTGTTTTTGTTCTAATATTATCTTCTAGTTATTATTCTAACTCGTTTTATAATTAACTCTGTAAGCATTTTGGTATGCTGTTTTCTGTTTACGAATTATAATTGTCAAACGCGATAGCTTTCCTTTCGATATTTTACTTACCGCTTCATAACATAAGTATGAGAATAAATTAACTGTCCCATAAGGTTTGTGACTACAGCCTATGTAGGCCTACACAGTTACTCCTTACTCCTTACACAGTACGTATGTAATTATTACTTGCCAAATACACAATTAGTCCTTGTTACGTTCACGACAAGCATTGTGAATAGTAATATTTGTCTGTCTTCTGTCTGCCTGTCTGTTTAGGGTATAACTTTTGAACGCATAAACGAGTTTCGTAATACTTGGCGTTCCTGTACATACTTAAACCCTACAAACGCTATTGTTTTTGAGACTGATCCCTCCAAAAACTGAGGATGGAAGACAAAAATATAGGGGAAGGGGGTAAAATTGTAAAAACATAGCAAAAGCTCGCGTGGGGTATCAGATTAAAGGTAATTTAAGCTAAAATCTAATATAGTGTTCATTTTTAAACATTTAAAAAATTTTGGACGTCAGGGCCCAAAAAACGAGTGAAAATGTTGATAAAATCGCAAAAATTTATGTGGGGTATCAAATTACAGAGAATGTAAACAAACAGCTTAATGTAGTGAATGTTTCAAAATTTTGGGACCTCAGAGCACAAATAAAGTACCTCAGAGCACTTTAGTAGATTAGGGTTTGTCATTCGCGATGTCAGTACCAATAGAGACACGTATAGTGCAAACAGACTCGTATAGTGAACATTTCGTAGTATAAAGAGTACGCTATAATAGTAGTTGTATACTACGAGTATAAAAGCACTATTGAACTCTTATTAAAAATTTATTCTGATTTTATTAAATTAAGAACTGGAATGAATGTTCGTTATGCTGACGTTTGAGTGGACAGCTTTTGAAACACTCCTCGTACAATAGGCCTACTAACGTTGCTCCCTAAAATAGAGTTGAACCGTACATGGCTACATGTAAGGTTCTTTGAAATGTTTACTTATTCAAAGTGGTGGAAAAGACGAAACAACCTGTCATCAATAATACAACAAAGAAAAATACTTAATGATACTTGATAAGGAGGTGAGAGAGAGAGAGAGAGTGAGAGTGAGAGGGGGGGGGATTTCACTGTTGGCGGTTGTAAACAGAAAGTGCTAGGAATATTAATTTATTCTCATACTTATGTTGTAAGGCGGAAAGTAAAATGTCGAAAGGAAAGCTATCGCGCATGACAATTATAATTCGTAAAGAGAACACAGTATTCCAAAATGCTTACAGAGTTAATTATAAAACGAGTTAGAATAATAACTACATCCTAGAAGACAATATTTTAGAACAAAAACAAGGATTTCAAATTTTAATTAAGTACAATAATGCAGTATGTCTTCTACTTTTCAATTTAATTTTAAATAAAAACGTTATTAGCTTAGCCGAGTGTGAAACAATGACGCGTGAAAGCAATATCTTTTCATCATCATCTGCAAGTATTAAACCAAGGATGGTTTGTTCCGGTCTCAAACAGGCAAAGTTTAGAGCTGGTCACTCCAGCGCTTCTTGGACGTATCACACCTCTCCGTCCCCTCGGCTTATATTTCTATAGTTGTTTGGGGATGCGGCAGTCATCCATTCGGCAAAGATGTTCCCACCAATTCAGGCGATACTGGGCAATCCTATCGAGTATAGTCATAATATTCAGGTCCTGCCGTATATCTGTGTTTCTTCTATGATCATGGAGAGTATACCCTGACAAGTGCCTGAGAAATCTTATTTCAGCCGCTTGGATACGACTGGCCTGGCCTTTCGTTAAAGTTCAATATCTCTTCCTCTCTTCACAATTTTACACGGCCCACTGAAATTAACGTCCAGAGACTTAATACCGATGGACTGGCAATGGGAGAATACTTGTCATTTAGTAAATGAGGATCAGGTGATCGAAAACCAAAATAATGCCGCATATTTCAAGTAAAAGTTGCGGAAATCATTAAGGTGCATATTTTTAAAAAACTTGAAATGTCTTCCTAAGGAGAACAGTAAGGTAGTGTGTGTGTATTGACAAGATGTTATTGACATGTTGAGGTAAAATAAATATAAATTTTAAATATTTTATATAGCCTATATCAAGAAACGAACTGTAGCAGAAAGTGATTGAATATATATATTTGCATATTTATTTGAAATTTTCTTTCATATTTATATAAATTCTTTATTTAATTATAAAACTGTTCTTGTGGAAGTACTGATTTCTTTCTTTTGATTATATGGACACTTCGTTGAGAATAAACTGGCCAACATCGTCAGATTAAAAAAAAAACAGTCAAAAAAACTTTTATATATTGGATATCTTTTATTTGTTTCAATATGTAATACGGACAAAAAATTTTCAACATATAAAATATTACGAATTATTCTGATGATGGTGAGCAGTAACTTTGTCAACGAAGAGTTCACATAAATGGAAAAAATAGCTGATAAAAACAGTATTTTATAATAAAATAAAAAACGTATGTACACTTACACAATATTAAACATTTACATAAACATTATATATATATATTACAAAGTTCTTTGCTTGTTCTTATATTTATTTTTATTAATGTAAGGAGATAAATGGTTGTTTTGTGAAGTGACCTACCTGCTATGCGTTCTTGCGACTTCTTCCGACTAAGGGCGTAGGAGTTTGTGTTTTGAATTCGCAAGTATAGGTTAATTCAAGTGTGCAAAGTACTGTTATAGTTATTTTGAATAGTTTTGTGATGTTGGTAGGCTTTGTAGTACATCAATAAAAATACGTTGGTGGATAAAATTGGAGTTTATAACTCTAATAGGACATATGTATGAAAATCTTATAACTAGAGCAATCCTTACATACTAAACAGTAATTTGTATCTTGTACGATGTTTTCTGAATGGGTATTAGCATTCAGAAGACGAGCTTATTATTTTCAATTGATACGAGTTATATTTTTCATTAATTTCAAGAAGTTAATTTTAAAACAATTTAATCTATGGAATTTTCAATTCTTTTGTACTTTCGTACGGATTTTATTACTTTACATGATTTAAATACTCTGAAAATAAGTTAGCTGTGAATCTAGTTCAACGTGCTTTCATTTACTTGGATTGTTTCACATATACTGCAGTATAGGTCTCTTAGTAATTCAATGTTAGTATTTATATAGCGCTTGTTATATACGTCTAATTCACATCTATTGATTATTACTTAAGCTTATACGTGTTATACAGATTATCACAGTATGAATGTATCTTATTAATCTAGAGTCTCTGTCTTATTGGCATCTGAATCAATTTAGTTTTACAATGGTTTAAAAGAAAAAGAATAACCTTTTTAGAAGTTTATAAATTATATTTGACTTCACTTGTTCTGAAGGTCGTGATGAGGTGCTCCCGGGGTTCCTTGGTTTTCCTGGTCCAATCTGCTAGTGGCGATGATTTCCTCTGCGTCTTGGGTTCCACGGCTAATAGTTCGGGAATCAGCAACAGTCAGCTCCTTCTGCAACTGTTGATGGCTTAACGTCTGTGGTTTTAACTGCTGCAACGGCGTCAGGCCCCTCGGTCCGGTGTACGCTGCACTCCTGGTGTGTGTATCTCGCCTTGGGTTGCGCTCCGCTTCGTCAATTCTTCAGCTTGTACCACGTACTAGACGGCCTCGTTCTGTTGTACTCTCGATGTGTCTTCACGTATTATATAACTGATCTCTTTCCATGCGTAAGTCAACAGGTTAATGTTTTGAGCTGTACGCTTATTTGTTGAAAAAAAGTAAGAGTATCGTAAGCATACGTCTTCACAGGTCGAGTCGTTACAGTTGAGTGCCTGTGTTCAGCCCGAATCTAACGGTTCGTTCAAATTTTTAGAATAATTTGATTGGCTGAGACACCCCCCTTCTCCTTGTAATTCAACTCACCTCACTTGTGAGAACGAAAATAATTCTCACAGTTTGAGAATTGTTATTAGTCTTAATACTCTGAAAAAAAACACCGGATTTCAAATGTCGGACAGGATGTCCTGTTGCAATTTGTATTGCGATTATCTTGGCTGCAACCCAAGTTATGCTTATTCTAGAATATACATCTGATTGGTAATTTTTATAACTATGACATATTCAAAGCTCTACCCCGTAGTTCACTCACTAGGGGAGTTATTAAATAAAATTAATTATCTCTTTTAATCTTTAATTATATGAACTGAAATTTTCACACCCTATTACTAATATTTCGGCAAACATTTCAGCATCGTATTTCAGCAGTTTTAAAAGTACTGTCATTGTTACATTTAGTATCTCTGAAACTATCAAAACAGTATTATTCAATATAATTTGAATTAAAATATATTCCAGTTAAAAAATTATTTATTTCTTCTTCACTAATGAAGACAATACAAGAAGAAAGTAATTTCTGAATAAGTAGGCATGAAAACGTTACGTATGTTTTATTTGGACGTGAATATGCACATAATAAGCCCATGTGACAGTAAGGAATATACGAGAAATGTGCAGTTTCACATGGTCAGGACATGTTGAAATTGTTGATCAGGAACTTTGTAAAGTTACTAGGTTCAGGTATTTTTAAAGATGTTAATGCTACTACATGGTTTCAAATAATGGTTGATTATGTAGAATGGTTCTCGTGTAGAATGTACGTACGTGAAAGTACTGTGTGTCTAACAAAATTAGCAAATTAATAACAAAAGAATTAAAAAATAACATTAAAAGGTATAACTCTTAAAATACAAGCAATTTTGAAACGTGACTTTAACCAAAGTGGAGATGTTTTATTGGCCCAAAACACGTCACCATTTGGAGGTACAACAACTTTTAGTATAGGTTTTTTATGTAAAACCGGTCATAAAATTTTTATAGGTTTTCGGACTTGAGAAACTTTGTTCACAAACAGTTTTCGGTTTGAAAAGGGGTTTTCCGACTTGTTCACAGTTTTCGGTTTGAAAAGAATATGTGGTATATTTCGACAACTAGAAATTTAGTCGTGAGTTGTACTGAATTGCAAGAGAGAGACCAGTTCGCATCAAGTCTTTTAGTATGATAGAGACGGACTTTTGAGGTGATAGACGCATGTCCTCAGGACAAAACGATTAGTCACCCATACCGCGAATGTTAAGAATCGAAGGTCATAGCGATAATCTCTGAACTCTGTGCAAGCGGTTAGTTAAAGTTCGCATCACGAAACAATGTATAAATAAGACCAGCATTACTGCCAGATTACATTTACCAGTTCATGCATTTCTTGTTCATTTTAAAAATTATGCCTTCATTCAGCGACACTTATACTGGCCTCTTTAAGGTAGTCTCAATCGAATGTAACACGATAAGCCAGCCGTTTTGCAGTCTTCAAAATAATTCAAGCATGCACTTTTGGTACAGCCTTGAACTCGCTTAGCAATTTTCGTTTTACGTCAACTGTCGCGAAACGTTGTCTTCTCGTAGAATTATCACTATTGGGAGGAGGAAAGATCGCGTTGGGACACATCTGGTGAATACGGCAGTTGCCGTCTCATCATTATGACGTTCTCTTTTGCCTAGTCTGGCGTGCGTCCAGGCGCATTATCGAGCTGCACTTTTCATAAATTATTCTTCCATAAATCTGCCCATTTCCTGCAAATAGCTTCATACAAATGGCGTAAAATGACCGAATAGTACTCTTTATTTACCACTGCGCCTGGCGATGAAATTTAGTGGAACACAAAAACAATCTTCACATGACAACCACGATCTTCAACTCATTTACGACAGTCTTTAAAGCTTGTAAACCGCTTGTTCATGCACAGCAGTCTCGCCAGAGGCCTTTTGAACACGTTTACCAGGACAGAAGAGTTTATCTCGCAGTTTACACAACTTCTTCAATTAAGAACTTGTATAGGAGTTTATCTCCCAGTTAATCTTCGTTCTTTAATCTTGCATTGTAGAATGACAAAAAATCGCCTAATACCCCTAAGGACAACTTAATCCACTAGCTGTGAAATCTAAATTATGCATCAAATAGCGGTAAAATTTTAGACGATTGTTACTAACATCTGTGCCAACATCACATAAAAACATTTTTATCGGAAACTTTTAGCTGTGGAAATTGCAAAATTGCATGAACTATTTTATCAAACCTCGTAGTGCTGCCCGCGTTTACAGACGATATACGCACAGTAGGAGGCGGAGATCGTTAATCCACGTCTATATCGTGAAATTTAAAAAATACCCTGAGCGATCCTGAGACCCGACGCTGGATCTGTAGACTGCAGGCAGCTCTCCTGTAGGACCGTCAACAATAAGACAAGACGCAACAGTCTTTAGTGTTCAACTACAGACGTCAATTCGGCAGTCTACAGACCAGTGAAGTTGATATTTATTTATTTATAAACACTTAAATACTATAAATATTTTAAAATAATAAGATTGTTTAGGACATAATAATTCGACTGTAAAGACATTTATTATTTTGAAAGTAAATATAGATTATTAAAAAAGAAAAATTTTAGTTAGCTTTTGTTGAGGTAAACGGGTTAATGTTTTCTGTGGAATGAGAATGTTATAAAGAACTTGCTTACTTCAGCAATTGTATGTTAATCAAAATAATTACCTTCATTTCACATATATATCTCGATAGTATTAATTTATCTATGTTTGCCCTGACACCATTTTATACCGGTACATAAATAACACCACTAAACATACATATATACGTACGTGCATACATCATATATATATAGGCTCTTGTATGGGAAGTTAAACGATTTAATGTTATAATAGGAGGTAAAATTTAAGATAATTTAACACAAGGTAATTTGATTGACTATTCAACCATTGACCAGGCTGAGTGGTTTCAGGAACACATTCACTAGGAGAGTCGGCACGCGATTTCATTACATTAGCCGGGCTACTGAGCACCGCAGGGGTACGACAGCCAGAGTCAATGAAGTAACGCGCCCTGTAGGTTTCGTTAATACTTTTACTTAATAAGGTTAGTTAAGCATCTCTACATCTAGTGAATATCAACAGTTCTTTGTGCACTGTTCAAAGAGTGTCGAAATGAAAATTTATGTTTGTTTTCCACTATCACAGATTAGTATATATTTGAATTTACATGAGTTATTAATTGTTGATATTGATAGACTTTCCTCAAAAACACTTTTAAAAAAGTACAATATAATGAAGTAGAAATGTGGGTAGCAATACATCACATACAAAGTGTTATTTTTTGCAGTACATGAATATGTGGAAGATTTGTAATTTCGAACGTATTTATTAGGTTAGGAAACTTTCAAATAAAGCGTATTTAATTTCATTTGACAAACTGAACCAAATTAAAAAACAAACAAATGATTTCATTTGACTTAAAAGACTTATATTTTTATATTATATTTTTAGTAAGTTGCATGTGCCGTGATACAAAATATATAGAATGTAACACTTGTAATATAATAAATTACAAGATAAAACATATTACAATGTAATGTAGGATAAATTCCATTATAAAATCGTAATTGTTTGCAGGTATACGTAGCTAACGTTCCTGCCTCACAGGGAAGCAACATTCTTGGCCTCGGCGTCGCTGGAATTTGTCTTTAACTCATGAACCACGAAAGGAATCTCGCTTCACAGCCTTCCAAATAATAAATGGCTTACAAGTCGATATTTGTGTTTATATTTTATTTCGAGTATAGTGTATAGTACATGCAAAAGTAAAAATGTAAGTTGTTTTGGGTTCATTCCGTTTCTTCACTGTCATTTCCTTGCCATTTGTAGTAGGCGTAATATTAAGCAAATTTTTAATAATGTACTAACAATACTAAGATCATACAGCTTATAAATACCGTAAAAATAGCGCATATCAATTCAATGTCATATTGATACACAAAATTCTAACACATGGTAGCGCAATGTGTTGGATGGCGAGAGTGTTGCGTAATCCTCCTGCTCACACATTGCATCATTTAAGCTGCGCAACTTGCCTATTATACTTCTCGGCCGCAACACTGATCTAGTCTTAAGATTGTTTGTCCCGATCTGGCAAATCGCCCACGTCTTGCAAGTTTCAGTTTCAGTATGGCTCTGAAAAATACTTTTTATATTTGCAGAGCACGTTCTCCGTCACTCACAGATACCTCTTCTTCGACTACACTTAGTCCTCCCAGTTCAAATCGTTGTGGCGCTTCGACGTCTTGTATTGTTTTTCCCGGATCACTTCTTTGATGCCAGCGAAATAGCGACACTGGAATCTTCTGACTACAGTGTAATGATATAAACTCATTGACATACACTCAGCTGGTCGCTGACTTAGGGCTTAGAACTTATGGGCGTGAACTATTCCGATGGGCCACTGAACTATTCCGATGTCTCACCATTCATAACCACTGTTACCAATCATTTTTACTCGTAATTCACTGTCTTTGACCCTATCAATAAATATGTGTACTGCGATCTCCGGTACTTCACGACATGCCAGTTTAATTAGCCTGTCGAAACTTGCTACAAACTATTGAAGACTCTCTGATGGAAGACGAAATGCTGTCGTCTTGCCCACGTTTGAGCGGAGTACACGTCGCGCAGATGTTGGCCACCGTACCGTAAATCCATAGCTTTTGTTAATTCGGCATAGGTTCTGGCTATCAGATGGCACTACCTGTATTAGCTCTGAGGTACGTCATTTTAGAGCGCGAACTACTGAAATTGCTTTCTCTTTCTCTGTCCAATGATTTGCGCATACAGCTTCTTAAAAACTGTCGAAGATACGTCCCTCAATAAATGCTTCCATCGAATTTGGGGCTTTGACATGAACTGGCCCTACTACAACCAAATTCACCAGCAACCTTTTTGTTTTTATTACCGGTACTGCCTGTGTTCAGTACTTTTAAACACATGACTAATTTTTTATTAATTGTTTGACTTCGGGTTTGAATGTTTTTTTTTCTATTATCGATTCTCCTACCGCAGACATTTTTATCGATACTGATTCTTCTACGTGAAACAGATTTTGTCTATTTTAGATAATATTAATTCTTACCCACACAGATTACCATGTAATTCACCCAAATCACCACGTAGGAAACTGCAGTAGAATGCTCTTACGTACGTGTCTTTCTCCTGTGTTACTGCTTTTATGTCTTCTGTTTCACGCTTCCGTTCTTCTGCTTCCTTCTTGCGTTCTTTTTATCGTTTCTCTGATTCTATCAACAGCCATTTTTACTACTCCTCCGCGTTTTGGCTTTCATGGTTATGTTTCCTCTGCATCTAGCATCGTCGTCTTTTGTCGTTTTTCTGTATCTTCTCTTTCCCGTCGGTATTTCCCATCCTGCCATACCCCTGTTTGTATTAATGGACCATGGAGAGCTTCAGTCAGCTGATTGGTATTCGTTCTTGCAAATGACTTACTACTCACACTACACTCTACTAATACAGCTTGTTCCACTGTTAAAAGTGACAGACACCACTGTTAATTCCACTTCTGACACCACTCTTACGACGCTCGGAAGGATCATCGTGATTAGACGGTGGAATAAAATAATTCAACACCAGAGAAATCGTTAATTACAACTTTAATCACAGTTTATACAAACAAAACGACAATGAACATTCTTATACAAGCTTACGATTGTCCAACGCACGCTAACGTAAAGAACAACAATATCACCTAATTAACACTGGCATAATAAACAGTACAAGTCACCAATTACAGAAGTCTGCACACAATAATTCACTTAACGCTAATCCTATATAAGCACAGAAATGACAAGACATGTTAGCACTTCGCTGCGACTGACTCGCTGGCTTCTTCGAGAAACATCGCTTTTATACTCAGCCTTTGTGACGTATTATGTCACAAGTCTGAACTGGATATGGGGAGAATAATCGACAAACATGTGGAAGAACGCACAAGAGCACTGCTTTATGCAGCATGGACAGCTACAACGTTACCAGAGAATTTCACGACACTGTAGATCCCTGGAGAATCGGGACGCACACAGATGAAAGCGTTGCGTAATCCTGCTGCTCGCACAATGCGTTACGTAAGCCTCGCATATCCCGTGAGTCTAACAGTATTTTAAATTTAAATTTAAAATTATTTTAATTATTTTTAACCTGTGTAGACAGGTAAAACTAGAAATAACTACTCTTATTATATACGATATTAAAGTTTAGTAAACCAAACAAATTAGTACTTACTAAAAGTGTTGAACATTGATTGTAACTAAAAAGTTAAATCAGCAATGTGATAAGCGATATTATCCGTTCTACTTTGTATCTCGATATTGCTCATGTTGAATAGAAGAAGCAAAGTCACTATTAGAAGAGCAGCTGTGTTCTGCACTCACAATAGCATTATTGATTAATGTGATTTTTTTTAATTGTTCTTCTTTTATTTTTAAACATTTATCTCGGTGATTATATGTTATCCGTATCCACCACTGAAAAAAAAATGTATCATATTAAGAAAGTGTTTCAGTGGGAGCACAGTTAAAATTATACTACGTTAAAATGTCACGTGTAAATAAAGAATACTGATCAGATACACGTAATCAAAGGCTGAATTATTTAAGAATTTTTTTTTATTAGTTAATAATAAAGTTTTGAAAAATTTCTATATTGTGGGTTCTATAAATCTGATAATAATGTTATTATGAGATAGTTGTTTATATATTTAATAGTTGCATAACCATTTTTCACTTGCCTTTTGTTTTAGATTGCTGCCTGTTTGGACGTTACGTCCAGTATGGCCGTCAATGGCCGACTGGGTACACAAAGATCCACCATTCATAATGCGGGAGGAAACCAATACCTGAACATCAAAATTCTCTTGGCTCAGCATTATCATAAGCATATCAGCCACACAGTAAAGCAGGCGTTGTTATAGGCCAGTTAAGGAAGACGATATTGGAGGATTCGATGTAACCATGAATTGAGGCAGTTGTGAATGGAGTTAGATGATGTGAAATTATTGAATTTCGCAAGCTCCAAAGGTTCCAAGGCCGGAATGTAGACAACCGGCTGAAAGTAGACCTTCTAAAAACTAATAAAAGGCCAAATTCCTACGTGTGAAAAGAAAAGAAGATCTCGAACAAGGTGGCAATATAGAATGTCAACAGATGCATTGGAGTCGTTAGGAGGTTGTGAAGAAGAAAAGATCTTGCAGAATGAGCTGAAGGAGGTTGTGTTTCAGACTGAGCTGTAACATCACTGGAAGAAGAACGAATTAATTTTACCTTTTCTGTGAGATTTTCGCTAATTTGTATGTTACCTACCTACATTCTATTCTATAAAATAAAACACCAAGTTGCTCTGATACTAGATTAGTCGTCATTAATCTGAAAATAAGATTAAGATCTGAAGATAAGATTTTCCGAACTCTCTTTCTGCAGCTTTGAAGTCGTCTGATTTTATATTGGTTTCATTGATTTTTGATCACTCGTGTACTTATCAAATGCAGAGTTTGTCATTACAATCTGTCTGTAATGCATGTCTGTCATTACAATCAGACCGATTAGACATGCTGGTATTTTGCAAAATAACAGAAACTTCTGTTTATTGAGTCCTAAAAAGCCCTGGCACTTTTGGAGTACCACTAACGGATATGTTCAACTGTAATTCTCCTTTCATTGTAAAAGTATGTTCCAATGATGTACATTTTTTTAAATGGGCCAGTCTGTATGTTTGGGTGGGCTAGCTACAGCTACCTACCTAATAAAGAGTCACCACTCAGTCAGGTGGCTCAAGCATTAAGATAAGAAATGTTCACAGATTAAGATTCCGATGTAGACATCTAATAAGTAGATATATGACTAACTGTCGATGATTCGTGTCAGCGAATGCATGGCGTCTATACAAAACACTGTATTCACGCTTGAATTCCAATCAATATACGCTATACAGGAAACGCACGTCCCACGTCAAATAATCCATACACATACCTATACAACTGAGTAAAAAAATCAATTTAATGCACGAAAAAACACACTCTATCGACACAAAGTGTGGACAATAAAATCAATCATGAGCGCATATTTCGGTGGGTGGCCGTGGTCTGAATTCATCTGGTGATTTTGTTGATAGCCTTTTGTTAAAAGTGCCCGTACCCTTTCAAACTGGTTTATGTAATCAAATGATATAAGAACCTCTTTCTTGGCTAATTCCTAGCATTTTCGCTATATTTGACAATGCCACGGAATTCTGAAAACTTCTGTTTACTGAGGCCTAAAAATTTTCTGACCTTAGTAGGCGGTATGTTCCACAAAAGGTTCTATGTTTCATTAAATTAAGTGGATTATTAGTTCCTTAATTGTATAACTATAGTGTCTATATGTTTCAGGCATTTGTATTCCTTTTCATGATAGTTTTCCACAATCTTTTCTCCCCATGTATCGTTATAAATACTTTACCATCGGTCATTATATGACAAGACAGGAGTGCATGGAGCATTCTGGACTGTTTGCAGTCCGATGAACGACAGTTACTTCCGGTTATGTGTTTGCAGCACAAGAAAATTGAATGCGGGTTCCTTTTATACGATTCTGCGTGCAAATAAGGTCTGATATTTTTTGAGCTTGCACCAGACTGACCCATGTCTGAGGAGTGGTTCCTTGGTTCCGTTAAGAGTTCACCAATAGAAGCGTGGAGCCATTCTGGCGTAAACTATAGGCAGTGTGCTGTCATACTAAGGCGGACATTCAGGCCCGGCTTTCCCACTAGGCACACTAGGCACTTGCCTAGGGGCGGCACGAGGTGAAAAATTATTTGTTAAAATTTAATGTTTTCGGTTTTTTTAATTACAGTATTTGTATTGGGCACTTGCATTATGGCCAAACTGAAGAAAATGGTTCAAATAACCTTTAATTATATAATTGAATAACACGGTATTGACACTGGGCCTATCAATTCTATTTATTCAATTTACATTACATTCATTAATTTTAATATGTTTGATGATAAAACCAAACCATCTAGGTCTATAAATAAACCTATGAAAAGAAAGTAGGCCTACGTATATTACTTATTATAAAACTAATCTATGTGTTACTAAAGGGTACACGTAAATAAATATTAATAAAATTTTTAAAAATGTCTTTTTCACAATTCCATCACATGTATCTTTTAGATTTAAGATCGAATGAGATATTTGCAATAGAGATAGTTGAAATGACTATTTTCAGCAACTTTTTTTCATCGGTCAAGGAGAATTGAATAAATAGAAGTTACTTGTTGGGGGGGGGGGGCGCTAACAATAGTGCCTAGGGGCTGCAGGACACCTAAATCCAGGCCTATGGACATTTCCTGCAAGAAAGCACCTGTACAGCCTCGCGAAAGCTGGAAGTTGAATGACAGCACAACTAGTCGGCTCAAGCAGGTTCTTTATGGTTAGTTATTTTTCTAATGCTTATGTAGATGCGGGGCAAACCAAGCGTGGGTTAGTCTCTCATTATTTCCTTTCATGAAATCCTCTACTTCTTCTCCAGTACCATGCCTCAAAATTCTCTAATCAGTCCTTGCCTGCTTGCCTCTGGTTCAGTCCTTGTATCATTTCCTACATAATTATATAGGATGAAAGTAGTTCTTCACGAACACTAGACAATCCCAATCACCACCAATTTTTTACTTACTAGACTCGTTAGACAGTATTCACTTACCATATATACAGAAGCTGAAATTTCAAAAAGTGCTTAATTCAAAAATAAAAGACACGCTTCGCATCACCAAAGTGTGAAAGGGCGACCTCTGTTAGTGAAGTTGCTTAATATTAGATCAAATACTGGATACTGCTGCCATCTAGGAAAGAGTTTAAACAGTAGGTATTTACTGACTTCAGTGCAATTGAAGTTAATATGTCTACATCGGTTAATAATACACTTTATTTACTCATAATCATAATTCGAGGCAGTTGTAATTTTGGCTTATATGGGTTTCTTTACAGAGGGCCACATGGTAACATATTTTGAAGGTAGTTAAATAATTAAAGTAGTTTAACTATGTAAAAGTGAAACTGTAAAACCATGAAAATCGGACAAAGATTATTGATTAATATTAAGACATAATTCAAAACGTTGAAAAAAACATGTGTTTTCATAGAAAATTTTGTAATATAACGGATTTTTCCTAATTTTTGATAAAAAATAAACTACTAATACACAGGACTAAAGTCACAATTGATTTTGTCTTTTTTTCAGCCAGATATTCTTAATTATATTTTTGTGTATATTCAGCATGCCATTTGCCAAACTGTCAGCGACAATAAGTTAAACTCACTCTTAAAGTGCATATCGTTCATATACTGCTATCTGGCTCATAATGATTAAATTATCTAGAGCAGATCATGTAACAAGACGCACTAATAAGGGAAGGCAATACACTATTAAATTATATTGTATTAAGGCGAGTAAGAACTGTTCAACTACAACGTGAAGATTAAACATTTGATTATAATTTTCCATTAATATTATCATCTTATCAAGGCCCTTTTGTATTATATTCAAACACAAACTCTCATTGTTATGTTTAAAGGAATATTTAACACATTTTTGAAAATGTTACCGTACTTCATTTGAAAATTTTACTACAAAATATTTAATATATTTTGAAATAGCCTGTATGCTATATATAAATTCTGGTATAAAACTGACAAAAAATTAACCAAGAATTTACAAGTAAAAAGTACAAACGTTAAAAGTTCCAGTCGTTCTTCATAATTAATCCTCATCCTGTTCCTATGATGTTACAGTCTGAAATCGGACACTGACCTTCTACGAGAGTGGCGAAGGACTTCGTTCCTCGCATTCCCACCATCTGTCTCGCGTTTGCGTCTATAACATTTTTCCCCCTTTCCTTTGGTGTTTACCCTCCATCTTTCCTATAAGACCTCTTTTTGGTATTTGCCTGTTACTCGTTTGCACAACATGGTTAGCCCATTATAGTCTCCTCAGTTCCATGTTCAGTTCCAGTGTTGGTTCATTGAAGTGATAACAAACATCCTAGTTATTTTGTATTCCACATCCCATATCAATATATGGGGCCCAGAATTCTTTCAAATATATGAAGCCTCAGGCGGTTCAGATGCTCTTTGGGTTACTATCTAAGTTTCTTAACTTTAGCGCAGAATGGGTCGGATGATAGTTTTATATATGCGTACAATAATAATATATATTAATATTCTACCTAATTATGTGTATTTATTTAATAATTAATATACTTATTTTCAAACAGAACTGAAGTAAACAGTATTCGAACAGAATGACAGGCGTGTGTGTGTGTGTAAAACAGACGGGTGAGAAAGATTCGATTTTTATTCAGAAGGTGCAATGACTGTTTTAACGGTATTAAAAGAATAAGGGTATGAAAGTGATACTTGGAAGAGTACGTAAGGAATAGCTCAATCAGTCAACAGAGGGATGCCGCTGGTAAACATCGTGGGTTTCTTACTCGACCCGGTAAGAATACCTAATCGTAGAATGGACGAATCATTTGGTGCTAAGAAAAATAAACAGTGATTCACCAAAAAACGGTAGACAGAAAAGGGGATACAGCAGGATGACAGACGAGGAAATGAGAAATTAAAACAGATTGAATACATTTTTAAAAGCTAAGATTTCTATGTGATGCAGTTTTGTTTGTAGACCATAATTAATGCGGTCAAACATGAAAGTATAAAGGAAACGAGGAAAGATTCAATATAAAAACGTATTAAAATACAGTATTTAATACTGCGGAACCAGTTCACCTGCCGTGGATGGTAAGTGTGACGTCAGTGAATGCAATTGTTTGGATACAATACCGACAAATAGTGGAGACTTACTACAAGAAGTCGGGGGGGGGGGGGGGTCGAAGAAGACCTGAGTGGTTTAGCTTTGGAAAGGTAGTAAAACTTTAGAGAAAAACAAACTGCCCCTTGTTTAAATGCAAGGTCTTTTTGTGAACGTGTGCTTGTTATATGATTTGCGGGACAGAACATGAGATAGACAGTGAACTCGAGAATGATACAGATGAGGGTTAAGGAAAGGACAACCCAGAGGTAACAAAGTAGTACTATTAAGTAACTAGGTTTAAAGTTAAAATAGATATTATCGTTTAAATGATAAAAAAAATAAAAATGAGGTGTGATGAAGATATGGCTGACTGAGAAGTTGGCAGACAGTTACATTAAGTTGCAAGATTGTTGGCCAAGAGACGTAGAGAAAACTGGACAAAGTAGGCTCTGCTCTGGAGGAGGGAGGGACTCATCCAGGAGTAAGCAGATAGAGCATAGTGTTGATGATAAGCTATATGTAATATTGATATCTTTGGAAACATTGGTATATTTTTATTCGCTTATTTACCATAAACACCGTTTATGGTATGGATGGGAACGTTATTTCCCACGTCACAGATCGGTGTAGATAATTCGATGGAATTTAGGCTACTTTAGAGATTTGCTTGACAGGGATCTCTGCGCTATTTTATAAACTAATAATTCTCATTCAAGTTTTGTACAAAATATGTTCGAAGTTGTTTTCTTGATTTTCCCTCTATAAAACGCTGTATGATATATCAACTTTTTTGTTTAAATTATTTTATCTGACTTTTATGAATGTACTCAAAATACGTACTACCTAATTCTTGTGTGATGAGAATTTTACGAACATTTCTAACGTTAAAACAATACACGACTTTATATTTAATTATACACCAAAAATATGTAACTATTAAAAATATTAATATTAAATATTTCTTTTTCCGTAGAAATAATTGAGTAGATTTTGTCTAGAATAAAAGTGGCACAGAAGTTCCTTGTATATTGATGCGTCAAGCCATGGCCGGCTCGAGTAGTAGTAGTGGCGAGTGGCAACGTTGCGTTTGAGACCTATAAGCATAGTGTAATAAAATAGCAAAAGTAAACATGTTATATTTTGATTTAATTTCATAGCATTACTAAAATCATGAGTAGGCCTATTTATAGCTAAATCTAAATTATAGGTCTGTGCGCACTTAGTACTATACGTTTAAGTTGAAGAAATTAGTGAATTAGTGTTAGACCTAGTGAATTAAATTTGTTCGAATTGTTGAATTTGTATTATATGAACGAGTTAATTAGTTTATTTCTTAAATGATATAGTATATTACATAATCAACTTTAAATTTGCAAAAACGAAGAATTATAAACCTTCTGTTAACCGGCAATTAAAAATGTCACTGTCAGTGAGATACCTGAATAGTAGTGTATTAAACAGGAATAGAGCTAGGTTTAAATCTTCACCTCATGCCTCCACTTTGTGAAAGATATTTTAATGGATTGAATAAGTCGTTTACTGCTGCTGCACTTACGCATCGAGTCGTATAATGTTATCACGGAGGCAATAAAGCAAGTAGTAACGTGAAGTGTGATGTCTCATCAATTAATAATGCGTTAAGTAGTGGGTTATAAATACCAGGTACTAGTGTAATACGTGTAACTAAGCTTTAACACGAAGCGAGTGAACAGTGTTGGCGTCTTGGTGTTTCCTGACAATGATACAGGAACGGATAAAGCAGATTCCACTTATTGTTTTATAGACGCATTAGCTGTTTCTCGCGACTTCGCACGCGAATATTTGACTTTTAATAAGTATTTTAATTAATTTTTATTGTCTATGTATATATGGCGTACTGTCAGCTCGTACAAAAATTTTGTACTCATTAGTCAAATTCTCTCCAAAGCTGTTTTCAACACTTGTACTACTTTGGAGATTTAAAAGTACCCGTTTGTAAAGGCTTTGGAGATATTTATAAAGTACCTGTTACATCAAAAACGCTAATTTCTTTATTTTAAGTGTTACTTGTTAGAAGCATTGTATAACACATTAAACGATATGTTTTGCTCAACCATGGCTTTTATTTATTTCAGCAGTAAACTAAAAACCAAAAACCGTTGTCACATAACCTCACAAATGAAAACAACACGTATTTTCGTTTTGCCTTAAGTAATAGGACAATTTACAATTAGTACACGTCTTTTTTTCCACTTCGTAATATATCGATAGAATCCCATATTATATAAAACATCGAAAATGTACTGCAGGAACGGATAAATGTACAGTTCCGATGCCGCTAAATTACTTTTGTTTATTTACTTGTTACTATGGTAATTAATTCTGGTCTCCATGGTGTTTATGACATCTTTATACGCGTCAACAAAAAGGCATAATTAAAAGGGTCTAAATCGTGCGAACGGGGCAAAATATCAAATTCCAAGTTAGACAGTATTTTCCGCCTTGTGTCAAAGGTTACCTGTGCAAAATTTGGTGGTAATCAGTGTAACGGTGTGGATTTGTATTCAGTACCCATAAATCCTCAAACTTTGAGTTTTTTATATAATAGATAGTATCGTAGTGCCTTGTAATGATGCGAAATGTATTCTTTATTTGTTTTAAACTATTGTGTCGTGAACTTTATAACTTTAGTCATTATTAATTGAACAAGGGAAGGGAGTTTTCAGTTTTCAATTAACACTTTTGCATTGTCTTACAGTCTACCTATCTGTTTGGACATGCCTCACGATACGTTTTGAACTGACCAACCGATTTTCGTAAAACTTGACCCGAATCTACACACTTTTACCCCACAGACCGCTAGTGTTTTTGAGATTGATACCCCGAAAATAACGGGGTAGTGTAAAAATGTGACTGGCTAACATTTTGAAAAAATCATAAACAATCATTGTGGGTCATCAAAGTAAAACCAAAATCAATCGAATTTTGAAAGTAGTGTTACATTTGGACATTTCAAAATTTGTTGCCGCCGGGACCCCAAAGGTTAGCATTTTGAAAAAATGTAAAATTCCATGCCAGTTGTCAGACTGAATGAAATTTTAATCCAAACGCAAATGTAGTGTCAATTTTGAATTTTTTTTAACTTTAAGGGGAACACGGGGCAAAAGTGCGTGTAAAAGGTTTTAGAAAATTGTGAGAGTATATATAAAGCATTTACAAGACGAATCGTAATCCATTACAGAAACACAAGATTCTTGTTTTGTGTACAGAATAATAAACTTTTATATTTATAATATTATCTGTAATCTCTTCATTTGAAGTTAGCAATTTTGAATACCTGGGCTACAGTGTGTCTTATAATGCATACAACGACATTTTGAATAAGTTGCATAAGTTCAATCTTATGTGCGGGACCATTAGGCGACCCTTAAGTCAGCAAGGAAAGGAACACGCCTAAAATTCTACAAGGTGATGGCTCTTCCCACACATCTTTATGGGGCTGAGAATTGGACTTTAACGTAAGGCCAAGCCAGTCGCATCCAAGCGGCTGAAATGAGATTTCTCGGGGACGTGGCAGGGTATACTCTCCACGATCATAGAAGAAACACAGATAATACGGCAGGAACTGAATATTATGATAATAATCGACAGGATCGCCCAGTATCGGCTGAATTGGTGGGAACAACTTTGCCGAATGGATGACTGCCGCATCCCCAAACAACTCTGGAACAAAAATCCGAGGGTCGGAGAGGGGTGGGACGTCCGAGGAAGCGCTGGAGTGACCAGCTCTAATCTTTGCCTATTTGAGACCGGAACAAACCATCCTTGGTTTAATCCGTGAAGATGATGATGATGATGATGATCTTTTCATTTGTATGACGACAGAAAACACATAAAAGTAAAAAAAATAATAATAAAATTAAAAATCAAAAAACGTAAAGTATGAGAAACGTCTAGTGAATAAAAATGTCATCACAAAGCGATCGAACCACACCCAGTAGCCAGAAAATGTCGTACTCTTAATAATGACTCCAGCCGTGACGCAATAGATTCCCAATATATGCTGTACTAGTAAGCTCCCTGAGCTCCAGAATTCGCTCACTATTTAGATGTGTTTAATGCTTCATGTGTAAGTTTTTAAACCCTTGTCGTACTATTTAAAAAAATCTTTACTACTGAAGAAGGCCTCCAGTGGTGGCCGAAACGCGTAGTGAATTATAAATGTCATCAGGAAGCAACCGACCATGGCCCAGTAGACCGGACATATTAAACTCTTTTAATTTACTGAGAATATTACGTAAAGGTTATTATGTTTATGTAGAATTATTGTTGAACGGTGATTTCGACAGTAATAAAAGGTTTTACTTGTTTTACTGTATCTGGTTTCATCTAGTCCTACCACACTACAAACGTAAGAATATTAAAACTTCGTACAACGGAGGTTTAGCCCATTGTATTTACTCTTGTCGTGCACTATAAATGTACCTCAAGTAGGAAAGCACCATCTTTTTTTTTAATATTTTTATATCATCCAAACAAATTACAGTTTTATTTTTTACTGTTTTACATTGTCGTGTTTAGCTGTTTAGTGTGTATTCGGTTTAATTATACACTAAAACATTTACTGAATTAGGCATACAAATATCCTTTCGGTTTTGATAGAACTGAGCATTTTGTGATCTGTATTGAAGGAATTACTACTGAAAAATAAAACGATACGATTAGTTTTTGTAGTACAAATTCCAAGGTCAATGGTTTTTAACAAACTCTTAAGCATTAGAATGACCTATCTTGGCAGTATAAAGGAGTTCATAGCAGGACAGAGTGTGCATAGTAAACGCCGATATTATGCGCGTTCAGTTACAAGTGGGATACGATCCACGTAGTCCTCTGCCGTATTCTTCGCTTTGGACTTTCCAGGATTAGATTCTTTTCTAGCGACTTCTGTCTCCTCATCACATGATCCAAGCATCGAAATTTCAGCTGCAACGCTCCAGTGAACAATCTGGATTAACAAGTTCCAGAATTGAGTGGTTAGTCCTCTTACAGTCCAGGGGAGTCTCAGGATTCTTCTTCAATACCATGGTTCAACGGGCAAGGTAAGGGTACGACAAGTTAATTGTTTATAAGTTACACTCGATTATCGATTGTAAATTCGATAAATATAAATGGAACGTAATTCTTTACAAATTTTCATTTTTAATTTCAGAATGGTTATGACACACATATTTCAAAGAGAACCGTGAGGATTTTTATACGCATCTGATGTAACAAATTGTGTAACGCTTTACATTCGACTATTGTTTTGCACTGATGGTTGCTGTGAAATTGCTGGAGTAAAACGTCTCGAACCACATGGAATTTGAACATAGACGTGACCGTAAATGTCAGTCACTTTTGTTGATTTTCTTTGCAACATTAATAATTAGTAAATTCTATGTTGTGTGAGACAAAGTCAGATATTTCAGAAGTTTTATAAAAACACTGTACGTATATGCAGTGTTATGAATTGTTCCATATGATAGACCAGTACAGTTTTAGCACGTAACATTTGACTTCAACCGACTTTCTTATATAACACTGTTTTTGAGTCAAGGAAATCGTAACATCTAACAGTGTAAACGTCAAATATATTTCGATTGTTACCCATATTGTTTCATTGATACGCTATAGGTATGTGGTAGACATATTTTTTCTATTGTTTATGTCGTAAAAATTTTATTTATTAATGTAATTATTTGATTCTTGTGTTTCTACTGAACGTGTAATACAGCTACGCTGAGTTAATTTGTTTTTTTTTTACTGTCTGCTGTTTTGTGGTAGTTTTTTAATCAGAGGTTAACAACTTTCCATTGAATATTTCTCACTTAAGTTTTCTCTAGCTCACTTATCTTGCCAAGTTTTTTTCTTTCTCTACTTCTTCTGTTGAATCCTCTTATTCTTGCCTCACGCCTCTTCAGGCGTTCTAGTTGAGTGACTTAGCTATCCTAGTCGCTTTTTCATTTTTGCTATCTCCGATTTATCATAAAAATTTTAGTGAAAACTTCATTTAAATTATATCTCTACTTGATTTTCCTTCTATTGACGCTACATTGAAGCCCTATTTTAGCTGCATTTATTCGGCTTCTACAGCTTTTTGTGATCATTGACGCAACGCTTTCCTGTACCGAAATTGGAGTAATTACCGTTTTTGGACTTCAGCTCTTATTTCTTTTGACTTTTCTTCTTTTTCTCAGTGTTTTTAACTGTCTACCAATTTTATAAAGTTTTACAATCATAATTCTGAATACCTAAAGCTCGATGTTTGTTCTATATTTTGATCTTTACATTAATACCGAGTACTTTATCGTACGTTGTCATAAAACAGGATTTGTTTTGAGCATATTTCTTTTCATGTTTTAGTAGCGCGGCTTTGCTCACTAGCCTGGCTTATTTCACAGCATTACTGAAAACAAAGTTTGCATTCAGTTTAAAATAATAGATGCATACATACTACATTTTTACATGCGCTTAACCACGGCCCTTCTCTAAAAAGGATCAACTGGTAACTTGTCAGAAATGTATGGACAAATATTTTAGGAATAATTAAAAGTGATATTTGGTGTTACATAGTGATAAGAGAGAGAGAGAGAGAGAGAGAGAGAGAGAGAGAGAGAGAGAGAGAGAGAGAGAGAGAGAGAGAGAGAGAGAGAGAGAGAGAGAGAGAGAGAGAGAGAGAGAGAGAGAGAGAGAGAGAGAGAGAGAGAGTACGGGATACACTTCGTTTACAAGAAGATTAATGAAACTGTACCGGACACGTGGCTGGTCGATCGATGACGTGGGAGGGTAAGACAGATGCGATGACGAGATGATATCGTTAATTTCTCTGAACGCGGCTAACATATAAGACAAAGCAGTGGGAGAAGATAGGACACGCTTCTGTAACGTCTGACTTTGGTTTTGTTGCAGAGACATACATCATATTGACACCATATGTCTTGGCATGTATTTTGGTTTTGTGAAATAGCATATATACAGTTTCCGTTCTTAGTTTAATCCTGATGTAAACAAACAGGCGTGTCACTCTGACAGAAGGAGTAGAGAAAGGGTACATATAATATTGATACTGTATAAACATACTTAAATTGTAATAATTCGTTCTGACCAAAGTAAAATTTGTGTGACAGTGTCAGACAGACAGTACAATATTTTATAATACCAGTTAATGGCTTTTTTTATGAACGTTTAAATATCGCAACAAAGAAAAAAATAAAGTTTATTTAAAACGAAAACAGAAGCTGTGATAATTACCAGTGTACTGACTACTATCAGTTGCTATCAGAGAGTAATTCAATGTCTTTCATATCTGTGTCTAGACTTGTATCATCTTTAAGTCAGCGTTATTGATAAGATTGTTCATTGTCCACAACGACGTTGGTAATGTGGGCCAGTTGCCATAGCTTATCATCTTCCTTGATTATATGATGCATACAATGACTCCACTTGTCCGCCGTTGTTTCATTTACCGCCTTCTCAATAAATTGTTTTATAGCAAGCAGCTAGTGTTGTGTTGTGACGGGCAATATATCCTTTCAACGGGTTCCATATTAATTCAATACGATTCAGAATATAGTGATAAGGAGGAAGTCTTAAAACGACGTGCCCCGATTTAAGTGGTAAGATAACTCTCACATGACTATACAGACACTCTGCACACACGCGTAATACATTACTGTGAACAGTGTCAACGCCCCTGACCAATAGCGTTTCAGATTTGCCACGTGGGTTTGTTTACATCAGGACTGAACTAAGAACGGAAAGAGTATACTGTATTAGGAATGAATTTGAAGCTGCTCAGCTTCAGCCCAGAAGTGACGTTTGCCTAACACTGGGATGTCTTGGCCAATGGCCAATAATACAATAATGATGTCCCTGACGACATCATTAATAATTATTAATTATTATTATTAATATTAATTATTATTATTAATATTAATTATTATTATTTATTATTATTATTATTAATAATAATAATAACATTCGTTTTCACTTTTTTCAAGTCATTATTTGACGTGTCCAGATAATGTTGAATTTTTTCCACTATTGTCTTGTCTACGAACAGAAGTTATGACAGCTTTACTTTTACTACGATTCGACAATGGAGCAGCACACACACACACACACACACACACACACACACACACACCACACAATTAACAACGTAATTAGGTACACTCAAGAAAACGGACTGTACAAAGTTGTGTGTGTGGGGGTGCGCGCGCGCGCGCGTACACTCGCGTTTGAAAGTGGTAATTCTAAATTTCACATTTAATGCAGTTATATATCAGTTATATTTCAAAACAACTTTGTGGTTTTTCTGCGCGTGTCTTATTATTGTATATTTTTAATTTTTACACGCAGAATAAACTAATTACTTTTGTTTATGAGTATAGGTATTCAGCACCATTGTCTTTTCAAACTAGACAGAAACAGTAAATGTGGTGGAAACGATACGTGATTAAAGAAACGTCGGTTGTGACGTGGTTGAATCATTTAGTAGGTTACGCAGAACATGTCTGAATGAGACGAGACACATAAATGGCAGCAGTTGTGCCAATAAATATTAAAGTATTTTGTTAAGACTGCACGTATTCAGTGAACGGCAAACAGTTAATTGCAGCGAACCGTTGCCGTGACAACCTATAACCAATACAGTTAAGTTCAGAGCTACCAACCTAAATACATTCATAAATGTTCCAAACATAATAGGTTGCTTTTGTTTCGTAACTTTTAGTTAGTTTATAAAGTTGTACAGTACATAAAAAAACTCATTCACCTAATAAAAAACAATTTTCTTTCAACAACATGATTGACGACGTGCTAAAAAAATCTTTTTAATATTTTAACGTATATCGGATTTTGAAGAATGTATATGTGAATCTAATACGTAAATAGTATGCATAAAATATTTAACACATATTGTCAATACTCCATCGTCTTCTGACGTCAGGTATTAATAGCTACAAAGCTCTTGCGTATTATATTAGTTTGGTAACATTGTTTCCTCAGAAATGTATATAAACGATAATTATATAGACAAACATTATAAAAAACGATAATAAAAATTACGATAATCCGTGTACATTGTACTCGTTACTAACCAAATCTGTTTCTGTACAACGACAAACAAATTAGACTGAGACAACATACAAAGCTAGTTTCTTGGCTAAACATTTGTTGATAATTCATTTTTTAACCACATACCCTACAAATAAACTAATGTTATTTTATAATAGCTTATACAAATATTCAATCCTTGTACTAATTTATATTAAACCATATTAAAGATTAGATTAAATTTCTCCAAGTGGCCAACGTAAATTTAATTTTTGTTTAAGTATGAACTTTGACCTTTTCAGTTAAATAAAATTCACAACAAATGAAGGTCAAGGTAGAAAAGTGAGAAACTAATTAAAGATTATGGTGCTTCCTGAGACTACTTCTGCATATATCATACAGGCACAGATTCTAAAGAACGTAACCTACCTGTGCAGAGTCAACATGCCATTTTCATAGTCATTTATAAAAATTTTATTAAAAAAGTAACCCACATGATAGCTTTCTGGGAGCACCAATTACTCACACTACTACGATAATGGTTTAAACCGTTTACGTTACACTACGGGCGATTGGTGTGACCAAAAGCCATTGATTCTGTGAACACGTGTTAGCTATTGTTTCCTTATCAGGGAGTGCAATTTCTCCACCAGAATTGAGGGCGGCCTGTAGTCTCGCTGGCGCCCCTCAATCACTGTTTATGTTATACTGGGTTATTTCATCGTGGGAATACGGGACAGAGAACTCGAAGTAAATGTGCACAAAAGAAATACAAAATACAAAAAAATACAAAAAAGTAAATACACAAAAGAAATATAAAATATTGCATCACTTTTTGTTTCCCATGTGTAACGTGTCAAGAGGATTGACTCATACGTTTTGCTTTATGTCTTAACGTGTAAACGCGGATGCATTACAAGTCACTGAGTATAACGTGTACCTAATAGCATAAATATACGCGTATACGACTTACTGGAAACTGTATATAAACATTTCATAGTTTGACCGATAAAACGATGAATCTCAACACAGTGACAGTCACTACTAGTCACCAGTCACCAGTGGATCGTCTATACATTACGGAATGTGCAGCATACCCTATACAAACGGCATCGATATGACAATATGAGTGTCTGTACTCACGAAGCGCGTAACAGTGTCATTTTAATAACAGTAAAGTAACAATTTAATATTAATGTTCATACTACACACAAGAGGTTACCAACGTGTAGGATGGAGAATTTAATGTAAAACACCCTTAAAAGCTTACACTATAAAAACTTGTTTAAAAATTCTGTATTCAAAATGGTTTAAATTCTTCGCTTTCAGAGTTTCTGGCTGTAAGGCGATATAAGGTTACAACTACAATTACGCAGTTTTACGGACAGAAACTGCGCCGCGTCTCAGTGTAACCAAGTAACCAATTATCTAATTGTAAACACTATGTAAATTGTCGTCGGTCACGGAAATAATTGTCTCCAGCTGTGAAACTGTCGTCTGTAAACACTTCCAAGCACGAAGAGTGTTTTGTTAATTTGCGAGTTCGGAAAGAATTAACAATTTTAAATTTCACTGTGTTGAATTTTTGAAGTAGGATTCCCTACATGTGTTATTTTATTAACATTATTATACGCGTTATGATATTGAGTTATTTGTTTAATTTTTGTTATTTTTTGTAAGTTTTGGCGAATGTTAATTTAAATCGGAATATAACCTTCAAATCATGCCATTTGAGTGAATCACGTAAAGGGAGAAAATATACGTGATTCACAAATAGCGTTAGAGATAATGTTCTCTGTATATTGGACGCTAGGTGAAACAGTGGACAGTATGTCATATAATAAACAAACCAATCGACTTGGAATTCAGTAGAAAATTAAATAAACTGGGCATTTTTTCATCGACATCGTTAAAAATCGTATCTTATACGATTACATGCTTTCAAATTAAAAGTGAAAATGAAGACTAGAAAACGAAAAACCTGTTGGACACTATAATTATTACTACGTCAAATTGAGACATAGGTAACTACATACAATGTAAACTAAGCGTTCCTGTATTTATACGTACCTCTAACAGATAAATGTGAGATTTAATGGTTGTGCGATTTGGCTTGTCTGTTCACAAATACCTATTGCGTGGACATAACACATCGTTAACTGTAAACAAACCATTGAATTGTACTCTTTACAGTGTAGACAAGTGAATCTGTTGACAGTGAAACAGTTAAATTCTGTTTAGGTTTCTATCAATGTAAAAAAATTTACATGTCATAAAATTGTAACACCGTGGTAGTAGTAGTAGTAGTAGTAGTAGTAGTAGTAGTATTAGTGTCAGTAGTAGTAGTAGTAGTAATAGAAGTAGTAGTAGTAGTTGTAGTAGTAGTAGTAGTAACAGCAGCAGCAGCAGTAGTAGTAGTAGTAGTAGTAGTAGTAGTAGTAGTAGTAAGTGGTAGTAGTAGCAGCAGTAGTAGAAAAACGTGATCTAATGCAGACTATTGAAAATTAAGCCCTACTATAGATTACATTATTACGGTCATTTGGAAACGAAGGAAACTGCAGTTAAATGCCATCGCAACAAAGAAAATGCTTATCACTAACGTTATAAAGACATGCTGGCTTTTGGAATTAATAATTTGCACACAAACATAGGAATAAAACGCTTGATCGACAACGAACTGAAACGGGAGTGCTAAGTAATTAAACGCTCGACAAGCTCTCGCCAAATATGTTTCGATTAAACGAAATGTTTCCTCTTTCCTAGGTACCAATCAATAGCTTGAACGCATTCATTGCAATACCGTACTGTTTTGGTAAAAAACGTACTGATTAAGGCCTTATTTGTTCACACGTGCACAAGGAACGTGCAGGAAATATTAGTTTCCTTGTCTAGGTCACGCGTGGTGAAAATTTGTCAGTTACAAGGGAAATTCGTGTTAGTAGATTTGCAGTATTAGTATTACTGCTGTAACAAATTAAAAACGTAGCCAACACTTGTACACAAGAACACATTCGAGTTGATTGTCAGTTACATTGAGTATAGTACCAGGAAACGGACACTGAATATCATTAATATGACAACATGTCGTTTTTGTACAATTTGTTAATTATTATCACAATGGCTTGTGCAATGACACGCAAAAATTGTCGCATTAAAAACTTTGATTACCATGTTTTTTAATTTAACTCATTACTTTTATTTCTTGTGAAGATTGAGTGCAAAGATTTTTGTTTTGAGTAACAATATTTATATAAATAAAAATTATTCTACTTGTGACACATTGTACAAAAGACAATAAAAAAAAATTGTTTGTCGAGGTGTTAGAACTGCGGAGTTGGGTCATCGCAATTACTGAATCGATTGGCATAACGTTTCGGCAACATTTCCTGCTGACATCAGGAATGATTACAACTACTTGACACAAATGATTGAAACTTGTATTCGAGAGTACCGCCAACCCATATTCAAAGTGATATTATGAATGTTGATTGATATCATTAAAACTATTTTGTCATTAGAAAATACATAGGTTAGAATAATACGTAGCTTATTTTACTCACATAGCCTATATTTACATTACACATCACGTCTCTTGTATAACTTATGTATATTGATATACAGTAGAATGCTCTGTAACAATAGTACTATACGTTTATAGAGAAATATGGTTTATTCTATCAGATTCTGGAATTTATTAAACTTTCTCGTAGTGACGCATGTTGGTGAATGTCATTGCTATACATATGTAAACAGTAGTAGACGGAGGAGTCACTCAGTATTTATTGTTAGTTCGGTTAAATTAGTTTTTAGTCAGTCTTTATTATTGATATTTCGATTAAGTGAGATATAGAGTCAGTGCGTGTATTTGATACCACATTTGTGGATCAATATTACATTCGTATTATAGTTTGTATAAATTACGATTGTGTCAATAACCGATATCACAGTTGTAAATCGAAATATGTTTTTCTAATTGTAAAAATTATTTTTGATAACGGTAACTAAACAAGGTGTCGACAGTGATAATAGTGTTGTATGATCAAAGTTATCCGGGCTGTTTGGCCGTGGTCCATGGTTTATTTCCAAACCAAACGTTTCGGCAGCTCCAATGGCTGCCATCATCAGTGGAATAATACAAATTCTGAACGTAGGATGTTCACGTCAGGCCCACAGTACTGTGGTATAGGCCTACTAGTGTTTTATTTCCATCGCTGCTTTGAAGACGACGAACTAAATATATAAATTAGAGTTTTCTTAAAATTGTGAATGTATGGATCGTGTGAATTCATGTTTTTTACCTCGATAATAAATCAATAAAGATATTCGTATGTTTTGCAGCGTCTCAAATGAGAGATCAGTATGAAGCGCTGAAGCGTATGTAAAGGAAGGTTGTATTAGCGTTTTGTTCTGGCCAGACGAGGCAGAGGCGCGCAAAGCTTTGAGTTTACAAGAACGATAAGAAATGTATACATATTTTTTTAAGTACGAAAACGTTCAAACGCATGCAAAAGAGAAAAATGTTCACAATTTTCTAACAAAACTGTAAATGTTACTCTTTATCTACTGCTATCATTTGGTGGTGTAGAGATATTAATTAATAAATCAGTATACGTCGAGATTCTAATAAATGCAATGTCGATTTAGTCGCCTTGTACAAAACGTGATGTTATTCCGAACGCCAAACGTGCTATTGTAAGACAGTAAAGTGTTACTGTATTAAAATCGTTCAGTATACATGTACTTATAACAAAAATACTATGGTATTCACCGGGATCCAGTGACAGAACATGGAGGTAAGTCATCTACAAAACGATGGGTAATGGTCAGATAAACCAAAATATCACAGTAAAAACGTAAAATATCAAGTGTGTAATTATACGAACAGTTAGTACGTTAAAAACCCAGTAAAATATACAACCAGCAAGGAAAGCACTTTTTATACATAATAGTTTATATTATATTATAGCATATTTATTATACATTATATACTATTTTATTATAATAAAAATAATACATTATTTTTATGATCAAATGAAAGAAACAGCAGTGAAGGCAGGTTTACAAATTTGATTTGAAATGACAGAGTACACGACGCTGGACACCGAAAGACCCTAATCATTCTGGTATCAAAAGAGTTTACGTGTTCAAGTACTTAGGTGAGATTCTGACTCCGAACATCGATGAGACAGCAACGATTGAAGAAAAGCCGAGAAATGTGGAGTCCACGTTCAGACTATGTCAGAGGACTTACAAATCCACAACGCTATTCAAACTTTGCAGCACAGTAGTCTAGCGGAGACAGTAGTTAGTAGAGGACTCTTGGACAGAACTGAAAAGAAATGAAGAAAGAAATACTTGGATCTAGAAAAGTATCAGGAAATGGGCTCACACTTTATTTGAGATCAAACCAATAAAAGTTTGAGAAAATCACGATCATAATAATGAAAACACAAATGGCTTTCAATGGACAGCTTAGAAGAGTGGAACCAAAAAGGATTACTACCTTGCAGGGGAATAGAAATACACAGGTCTTGTAAGTGAAAAAGTCCATCCAGATCTAGAAAAACTTGGAGGAGATATAGGAAACAGAAAGGTTTTCAGAAGAAGGATGTGTGGAGGTGATCTGTCCGAAGAAAAACCAAGGAGGTCCAGCAGGGTGTTATCGGAAGAAGAACAAACAAAACAAGCAAGAGCAAGTTAGAGAAAGAAGTAATACTGAGGAAGGAGTCAAGAATTTCAGGAAGTGAAGAAAGTTGTGTAATTAGAGACCGTAGTTGGTGAAACGAAAAAAAAGGAGGTAAGGAAGGAAAATATAGGCTTACAACAGAAGTATTTAAGGATACGTCGAAAGGACGAAAAGAACTATAGCCTACTACGAACCAACAAGATCATACGCTGACAATACAGATGGAAGTCTGAATGCAAGTAATTTAAAGACAAAAGAACAAACACATTAAATATTGTATAAATTCATGTATTTAAATTAGATTTATAATGGATTCAATGCGTGCGCGCGCGCACACACACACACACACACAGATACAAGTTCAATCTCAAATTCTTTCACGTCTTAAATCTTAAAACTTATAAATGAGAATGAAATTGTCTTAAAACATAAAAAATTAAAATACATTCTTATATAAGGAATTAAAGATAATTGTAACAGTTCATAAATAGGCATATAACCGATTGATTTACTTAATGTTTCAATCAATTAAATGTCATCTTCTAGATTTCCAAGTATACGCATTGAAAGTACTGGTTATCCCAAAGTCGACAAGGTATTTTTATTATCAGATGAGGGGGAATTTGTAATTAACATAACACGTTGAAACACACACACAAAGGGTGAAGTAAGGAGACTGGCGCACCCGTAATAGCCAATTATAGCCTACCTGTGCTACTTGTTGTCCGCTGTCTCGTTATCTGATCATGTGAAAAACCGTGATAACGTAATTAACAGTACGATTATGTAAAATAGCTACAGACGTCGACAGACATTATTCTGGATGAAATTAAAATTAAAAGTAAATACAATTAGAAAAATAAATTGACACAAGAATTAAATATAAACCTAATAAACATAATATCAAGCGATAGCGTTTCCTCAGTTCTAACTCCACGGTTTGGCATGTGTAGGCCTATATCTATTGTGAGTATGTCTGAACGATACCTTTTGAAAGCGCCAACCGATTTTTGTAAAACTTGGCACGCGTGCCTATAATTTTAACCCACAGGCTCATATTAATTTTGAGATTAATCCCTACCAAAATCAGGCGTGGGAGATAAAAATGTAAAGGGTCGAAATTTTGAAAAATCACAAAACCATGTAGAGTATATATCTAAAGACAATTTTAAACAAAATTTGGAAATAGTGTTCAGTTTTAGAAATTCAAGAATGTTTTTCAAAGTACAAAATGGGTATCTTTAAAAGTTTGACAAAAATATCTCTTGCAAATTTTGAACTGCCTTCTAAATATTTGCAAGCTATGTTTGCAAAATGATCTTTCCGTATTGGAGTCTTTTATATATATTTGTGAAATGTACTAGATATGCGCTTATAGATAACTTACCTATTGAAACATTGGACTAAATTATTTGCCATTTAGTATCATTTAGACATTATGGTTGCAAATTTAACTAAAAAGCAATGCGGGTAGTTTTGGAATTTTTAGTGTTTATTCTATGATTGCCTGCTTTACAATTGTTATTTTACTAAAAAACAGTAGGCTAATCGGGGTGTTCTGATAATTGAAACATTAGCTAATATTGACATCTGTCTAATAATAAATGTATTTCGTTCAAAATAGCAAAAGGGTTCTGCAAGTCACTGACCTTAGTGGTAATATACAGGGTGATTCACGAAGATATGCATAAACTTTAGGAGCTATTTCTACATGTAAAAATAAGAAAAAAAGTTCATATAAACATAGGTCCGAAAACGTTTGGTTAGCGAGTTATGGCTTGCGAACCAGTTCGCCCTGATTTCTGGTCCCATGGTAAAATGACGCCATACTGAAATCCGTGGGGTATAAAGTGAAGGGTACATTTGGTGGCTTCTTATAGTTTTTGATCTGCAAAATTGAATAAAAGAGGTCCCAGAGCTCTGTCTTAATTAGTTTTTTGAAATACTGGGTAAAACACAAAAAAGTGGAATAGAAAAACACACATTTTTAGATTTGGGATAAAATAACTTCGTTAATTTGCTAATAAACAAATAAAAATGTCTAACTTTGTAGAGAATTTAATTATGAGAAAACTGATATGTATAATGTCTATTAAAAGTAAGGACAAATTTGAGAAATTTGACTTTAATTAAAAACAAAACAGACCAAAATGCCCCAGAAAAGTGTTACAATTTACAGGAATGGCATTGTAAACTTGCGAAACACCTACACTTGGGCAGACAAAACCCCACGAGACTGCCCGCAAAACATGACCAACATACTTTTTCATTTAATGTGTGGTGCGGTCTTCTGGGTGATAATCTCTTAGGCCTGTTTTTCTTACCACCAAGGCTTAATGGAAGACAATACTTACATTTTCTGCAAATGACTCTGATGGAACTCTTGGAAGATATTCCACTTCCAGATAGAGTGCAGATGTGGTTTTTGAATGATGGTGCATCTGCTCACTACTGTCGTCATTTGATGAACCATTTAAATAATACATTCGGTAAGCGATGGATTGGTCGAAACGGACCAGTAAAATGGCTATCTCGAATTACCCACAAAAGTCTTACAATTTTAAACAGATCAAAGGTTTTCGTAAATGTTTTCATAAAAAATGTAACTGTAAACAAATTAAAAACTTATTCTATTGAAGTTTCCCTTCAAATGATTTAATTAAAGTCAAATTTCTCAAATTTGTCCTTACTTTTAATAGACATTATACATATCAGTTTTCTCATAATTAAATTCTCTACAAAGTTAGTTAGACATTTTTATTTGTTTATTAGCAAATTAACGAAGTTATTTTATCCCAAATCTAAAAATGTGTGTTTTTCCATTCCACGTGTTTGTGTTTTACACAGTTTTTCTTAAAAACTAATTAAGATAGAGCTCTGGGACCACTTTTATTCAATTTTCAGATCAAAAACTATAAGAAGCCACCAAATGTACCCTTCACTTTGTACCCCACGGATTTCAGTATGGGGTCATTTTACCGTGGGCCAGAAATCAGGGCGAACTGGTTCGCGAGCTGTAACTCGCTAACAAACCGTTTTCGGACCTATGTTTATATGAACTTTTTTTCTTATTTTTACATGAAGAAAGAGCTCCTAAAGTCTCTGCATATGTTCGTGAATCACCCTGTATAAGTTACTAGCCATTACCCGCGGCGTCGCACGCGAATATGTGACTTTTAATAAGTATTTTAATATAATTTTTATTGTCTATGTCTATATGGCGTTCTGTCAGCTCATAATAATTTTTTACTCATTAGTCAAATTCTCTCCAAAGCTGTTTTCAACACTTGTACTAAATTGTTATGTTGGTGCAACAGCCTTTGGAGATTTAATACAACCTTACAGCCTTAACTGATTTAATACAGCCTTTGGAGTACCCGTTTATAAAGCCTTTGGAGATATTTATAAAATAACTGTTAAATCAAAAACACTAAATTCTTTATTTTAAGTGTTACTGTGTTAGAAGCATTGTACTTATAACACATTAAGCGTTGTTTTCCTCAACCATGGCTTTTATTTATTTCAGCAGTAACTAAAAACCAAAAACCGTTGTCACCTAACCTCACAAATGAAAACAACACGTATCTTCGCTTTGCATTAAGTAATACGACAATTTACAATTAGTACACTCCTTCTTTTCCACATCGTAATACATCGATAGAATCGCATATTACATAAAACATCGAAAATGTACTGCAGAAATGGATAAATGTACAGTTCCGATGCCGCTAAATAGCTTTTGTTTACTTACTTCTTACTATGGTAATTAATTCTGGTCTCCATGGTTTGTTGACATCTTTAGTAGTAGTATTTAATATATTTCATTACTTATTCATTGCATCATCAGAAATACGTATAAACATAAATTTTATAATCGCTTAAGACAATTACACAATATATAGACGTATCTGTATACAAAATTACAAAATATATCGATACAATCGCATATTAAAAACATTAAAAACTGCAGGAACGGATAAAGGTACAGTTCCGATGTCGCTAAATATCCTTTGTTTATTTACTTGTTACTATGGTAATTAATTCTGGTGTACATGGCGTTGTTGACATCTTTATACGTGTCAATGAAAAGGCATAATTAAAAGAGCCTAAATCGTGCGAAGGTGCGAAATATGAAATTCCAAGTTAGACAGTGTTTTTCACCGTGTGTCAAGGGTTACCTGTCCAAAATTTGGTGGCAATCGGTGTAACGGTGTGGATTTGTATTCAGTACACATAAATCCTTAGACTTTGAGTTTTATAAATATATAGATATATGATTAAAAATAATATTTTTTATTAATTACTTTAAGTGTCACTATATTGGTTTATATTTTGATATTAATTTAAAACCACATTGTTATAGGTAAATACCTGCAATTGCAAGAAGTTATAAAACAGGTTTTTTTTTCAGTTCAAACATTTTGTATTACCAGGGTTGAAAATTTTCCAACTTATTCAGTAAGCAGCTGTATGATACTCTGCACTGCTTTAAGCACAAAACTTACACAGAAAGGAAATCAATCTCTCTCTGACATTCATACCCTATAGAGTCTTCATTATTGTATACTGTAGGTGTTCAGTTAATAATGTTAAGTACTGTAAGTTCAGTAACGTATATATGTCTTCGTTACGACGGTCTCACTGGTCGTCCTATGGTACAGTGGAAAACAAAATAAAGACCAATTAAGTCACTAATCACCAGTTTTAATTAATCACAGTTAATAGTTTGAAATCAACAAGTTATTCAACAAGATTATACTCGTACAATAATCCAAGTTAAATTTTTACACACGCAATAATAATGTCAATAATAGAGTCCTGCACAATAATTAGTTTTCATTAATAACCACTTGAACGCACTGTGTAATCGCCCGACGTAAATTAACTTTCAAGCGGCAGGTGTTGGATATTTATAGTCTGCAGGGTTCCATAATATGCGTCCTTAACAAGCACTCTAAATTCTAGAGGATACTTCAGCGCGGCCTTAGCAGAAACACGCACGAACTGGGCTAAACGGGAAACGCGTAGAACAACGTTCTCCATAGTACCAGAACGTTCCGTATTGCGTAACAATATCTTTGTTTTACAAATTTTCTTTGGGAAACTTCAAGTTCACCTTTGAAAACACACTATTTTTTTTTTTAACAAAGGCGTTTTTGTAGTTTAAACAATCTGTTCACGTTACACTACAGACTACGTGTAGTTTTCTGATAACTGAAAAAAATTAATATACCTATCGTGAATCTTGTGTAGATGCTTTTGTTTAACAGCGTTGTCTCCTGTGGTTTTACAGCCGAATTTCCTACCACCAAAGTTTCGTCATCACTGTTCGAGATATATAGAATTCAATAAATATGATCATGTCCAAATGGCCACAAAAAAAAGCTGTATTGACCTACAACTTTGGTGCAGCCAGTAATTTTTCCCGAGTTCCAGAAATAACGCTTTACAGTTATTCGTATTTTTAATTCACATTTATTTTATTTTAAATTCTATTAATTATCACACACGCGCGCGCGCAAACACACACACACACACACACAATATAATAATATTGTTACGACATTACAGAACAATCTACGTGTTTCTCGAACGATCCAGTGGAATCCGGCTGTAGTGCTGTGTGCGTACGTGATTCTCATCATGCGTTGCGAGATTGTTCCGGACTCACCGGTCCGGGCCTGCTGTGTGCAAGGCCGCAACCAATTATGTTCTGATGTTTTCTAGTAGCATTCTGATGCGCAGTATGGAATATTCTGGTATTTCGGCGGGGTATAAATACAAGTACTCTGCGACGTTCAGTCAGTTTGACTTGCGAATTATTGGAGTGGGGTTTGTAGTATTGTGGCGAAGTGTTATGTGCTTTATAACTGTGATGGACGATTGTAAAAAATTTACAGGCATTGCACAAATGCAATGCGCAGAGAAGGGCATTGAAATGCTTCAATAAATCTAAAAAATATATATATTTATGTTCATTCACCAATCAATGAATTCATTCTTCATTTACCAATGTACAGATTATAAGTTAAATGTAGTCGCATTCATAAGCGAAGTTTTGTATGTGTACTACGGTATTGACAACAAAGAAGTAGTTTCTATGGAAACTCACAGGTTCCCATTTTCGATCACGCACCAGCGATCGGCCGCAAATGTGCGACACGTCCTTATAAACACATCCTTCAATGTTAAAAATTGTGTTTCATATTAGTAGACATTTTATTTTATTGCTTGTGAACAATTTTTAATTGATTTGTTGTAAGAGACTGTCTTGTTAATTACAAACCGTTTAATTGTGGTAATTAAAGCTGGTGATTAGTGACTTAATTGGTGTCTTGTATTTTGTTTTCCACTGTACCATACGACGATAAGTAGACCGTCGTAACAGTATATTGAAACCCCGCAGAATATTGTAACGAATGAAATATGCAACTATCGTGTGAGAACGCAACTGTGTCAGATAAAAAGCAAATGTTTGTGCGGCGAAAAAGAAGTGACAACGTAACTGTGGCCATTTATTAAATAACCAGAGTGTACATGCACTGTCCAGTTCACACCATTCCCAACATGTTATTCCCGCCGTCAGTTTACTGGAAACAGTTATTAAAAATGTAGTGTTCTCTGGAGATACATGTGTCGTCTCGTTTAAAGATCGGGAACTACTTCGGGGAAACTAATAAATATTCTCTGACGGGCTTAAATGATACAGATTGATGTTGGCGCGTTTCAATCTCTCGCTTTGCGGAATGGCCTCAAACGGCATTGAACAATACAAATAAACAAGTGTTCGAGTATACAGAAGTAGAACACAGATAATCACAAAAATACAGCATTCGCCAGGGGTCCGAGGTGGACAGATGATCTCTGTCCGAGGTTCAGTCAAATCTCGCGTTACGGCGATGTTCAAGTAATATCATGGAAAAACGTTCAAAAATAAAAAAAATAATAATAGTCAACATCAAGTTGGATTAACGAAGTCCAAAAGGATTTAGAAAAAATAATATTTACGCAGAAGAAGCAACTGAAAGAGAAGTTTTTCGGGCAAAAGTGTTAAAAATGGAAGGAGTCCAGGGTAGGAGAGAGAAAACGCAGGTTCAAAGTGGACTGAAGACAGGAAGAAAAGACAGTGAAAAGATGAAAGAATACTGGAGAAAAAGAAAAGAACAAAGAATAAAGAATTGAATTGGCATGTGGTCCTTAGATGGGCGATACCAAATAATAATAATAATAATAATAATAGCAATAATAATAATACTTCTCGTAAAAGGAGATTTAGTCAGTACTTTTTGGAAAAGTATAACTTACGATTGGCGTGAAATGTGCCAAAGATACATACAACAATACAAGTCAATATAAGTAAAATACATAACGGAGATGTCGAAGTAGTAGTACATCAGGAAGAAGACGATCAGGGTGGACTTTGGAAACGCCGTTGGTGTGGGTGGGCAGGATGAAACGAGTTTTACATTCCAGGGGAAAGGCAAAATTAATTAAAAGAACTCAGCTCATTAAAGCTGCATAAATGTGTTTCTTAAAACATGTCGTTTAGTATAGTAAAAATGTACATATGTTAAATTTACAAAAGTAAATCGTTATTTTTAAATTCAAAGGTTCCAAATTATTATTAAATGTTTAGTTTTTAACATGATACGGTTCTATCTGAACATATCTATACAGTTTTCTGACTTGTAGTGCATTCTGTTGACTTCATACTGAACTAGTAGAATGCCAGACTTCCAGCAGAGGACACTAATTAAACAAAAATGGAGTGACAGAATCCTTTGTGGTAGATTGAAACTCATTACACATAAATCGCATGTAAAAGGTTACCTTCGGTAAAACCAGGTTCCATTTGTTAGGTCGACTAATCAGCTTCTTTGATGGTGGTAGTTTGTTTTGTTTTAAAAGATTCTTAAATTCTTTATAGTCTTCTGGGTATAAGTTTCAAATATTGCTAAAGTTGTTACTTTATTAAATCAGTTAAACAATCTCTTAAATTTAGTATTAAATTTGATACATATCGCGAGAATCGCTCTCTCTTAATTATGGATTAATTATTTAAGTTTGTTTAATTATTTTTAATTAACAAATTAAAAAGTTCGGTTAATTATTATTATTTTGTTATCATGTTTAAACAAATCTTGAAACGGTTTATTTGATTATCTCTTGAATGCTTTATTCATGGTTTAACCTCACTGATAATCTATAATTCGATTTTCTTTAGTTGTTGTTGAGACGAATCGGCTAAACTGACTCCGCCATTGACACCTGTCGAATCTATCAGCCGTCGTAATTTCGGGTCAATAGTTTACAATTGGACTTCTCACTGAAATTAGATTTTTTATTTTATTGGTTCAGTACTTACTTTGTGTGAAGATCTCGCCTGTTAACCGTTCTGTTAACAAAGCAGAATTGGGATGAGAATTTTAAATTATTAAATTATCTCAAACGCCGCTGTAAGTGGTGCCAACTGTCTGGAGCGGTTCACCTAACCTGGAATCGTCTATTCTAAATGAAATAATTTGGTTAAACTCTTTGTCTGGTAAAAGTTGTGGTTTATTCATCAATAATGTTCATTTTAATAAAGCTACATAATAATCAAATTAATTATTGTTCATTGTACATTAATAATGGTTTTATGAAATCTCTTTCTCAGGGTTCTTATTCTGATTCTAGTACGTAACATTGCACGTTATTTGTTGGTTACACTTTCTAACTAATATGTCGGTTCTTTGAGACTGCAAAATACAAAATACTGGAAGTACTACCATAATACTTGTGTACTAGGAGAGTGCTTACATAGAAAATAAATCTTAATTACTGACAAAATTCAAAAGACGTCTGGCGTCAACATTGTAGGTTAACCTTACGTATGTGAACAGAAAACGGTTAACTTGAAATTAACAATAATAACGCTTTAACAACATATAAAATATAAGGATAACAGGGTTATAAGTTTCCTTAATGTTCATAAAAGTTCATCTGATTCGTCCCATTGGATAACTTTAATCAGGTAAATGGATCATGCTGGTGAGCATGTTTATCTCGTTATCGACTACTGTTAACTAGCCACAAATGAATTATGACCATACTGCCCAAAGGTTTCTTAATGTTTGTTATAAATTAACTTATTCATGATCACTGGTCAAGTTCGTTAGATAAATAGATAACTCAAAAAACTGTTAGTGTGTACCAGAGTACACAGGTAAGAAGTGAAACTTCTTTATGACATATCATTTTTCTACTATTTACCATTTTTCTACTATTTACAACTTCACAGAAATTGGGTAGATAAGGCTTAAGAAAAAAAATTTTTTCCGTATTAAATTAAAGCTATTTTATTATTATAGACATGCATACAAATAATATGAGTAATTCATTTTATCATTGCTCTTATTATAATTATTGTATTTCATCAATTATGATCGCATTTTCTAATTGTGTTTTGTTTTATTTTTAAATTATTATTTAATTTGTTTTTTTATTGTTTTTAGAATTAATAATGTTTACTAGATTTACAGTCATATTTATTAATACTTGCTAATTTTAATAGATTTATATACATTTACTGATACTTACAATCAAAAAGTGAGGTTAACCTCAAATAAATATTAAAATCACGCTCACGTGTTGGATTTTTAATACTTGCTAATTTTAATAGATTTATATACATTTACTGATACTTACAATCAAAAAGTGAGGTTAACCTCAAATAAATATTAAAATCACGCTCACGTGTTGGATTTATCAAACGAAATATATAATCACTCTCACTTTTACTATAAATTCACTTGAATTTGAATTACTTTGCTTTTAATAACCAATTTTTCATTGAGGATGATGGATTGGCCATGGGTTCACCTCTCTCTCGTCTATTGGCCGACGTTTACTTGAATTTTTATGAAAACTCTCATTTGCTCTCACATAACAAATAATAAGTCTTTTTATTTTATCACTTTCAAACTAATATATTATTCTTTACGTCACTATACTGAACTTAAAAAAAAAAACAACATGGCGCGTAACCGAAAATCGTGACGATTTTTTTTTACATTGCTATAAAATTTCTCTCATACTTCGATAAAGAAGTTTCACTTCAAAAATAGTTAATTGTCGTTAAATCTTTTTAAAATTCAAATAAATTAATTGACATAATAATGTCCAATACACTCATAGTGTTTATGTTAAAATGTCTCCATCACATTTGATGCATTTACAAAATAGGTTAACTTTTTTTTAAAATAAGGTTAACTGTCATTAAATCCTTTAACATTCACATAAATTTATTAGCATAATAATGTCCAATACACTCATAGTGTTCAATTGTCATCAACTCATTAATTAAATTCGATAAGTTTTTATCATATAAGTTCAAAATTTTCATAATTACGATTAATTAACACCATACTCCCTTTATTCGCGTAATCGGAATTTATTATACACTTTGCGATTGTTCTTGCACTATTACACTTTCACGATACTTCGTTAGTTAACGTTTGATAATACTTTAGAAAAATTTAGGTTATGTCAACCGATGTTTACTTTCGATACCATACTGGTTATAGGTTAGTACACTACTTTAATAGCATACGGAGCTGTCGTCTATCTCGCTTCGGTGACAATACAACAATGCGTTCAAATCTGGCGTCGGTTTTCGCTGTTCCCTTCGGCGTTACCTGTCCAAATCTCGATTTAACTCTTCTGATTGGTTAAAAAAATTGATGACATTCCTTTGAGAGTCGCTACCCCCCTTTCTAAATTATTTGAACGCTTGGGTTATTGGTTTTGAGATTACAAAAGTGACGCCAAAGATTTGGCGAAATTGATATAATGTCCTGACGTTACTTTTAATTGCTGATCTGACATTACCATGATGTTGCAATTGTCAGCCTCTTGAAACGCCCCCTTAGTCCCAGAGTTTTTCTTAACCCCCTTTTTCTAACCTCCAAAAAAAAATTTAATTTTTTTTTTCTGGGAAGGCGTCACTTAATATTTAAGACTAGGCTCGTGGCCTAGATGGAAATAAAATGTGCTGAGCCCATAGTGACAGGTCTTGCAAGAAAACACTTGATCAACAATAACAAGATTTTATTTATGCAGTTTGAATTTTAAACAATTGCTTTTACAATCATCTTTGGTTTGAGTTTTCCTTAATTCTTAACATCTATTCAAATATCTATTTAAAGCCACATGGTGGTTTAATTACAACAAGAATATTTCAAAGCATCTCCAACAATTAAATAATGACATGCCAAACTACTGAATTTATTATATTTATTATAAACTTGTATTTCTGTATTTTACTTTCAAAAGAATTGTTTTTATTGCATTAGTAATGCACGAACCATTCATTAACATACGATAATCATAAGTATCTGGAGCTGACAATCCATGATCATTAGATACGATAATAATTAAATTCAAAGAAAACTAATTACTTACTGTAAGTGTGTTGCAGTACTTTCATCTACCTGTTCCCCAGCACTAGGATTAATCGCATTAAAATCGAAACCAGTGATCACAGTAAACCGGGGTTGAAGTATGTTAATTAAATATTAAAATATGCCGCTTCTTTTTTGTTAATTAAATATGAGAATATTATAGTCCTATTATAAATTGAATAGTCAAGCTGAACCGAATAATAAATAACTAAATCAACAGGAGTTTTAAATTTAGAATATAAGAAACAAAATGGGAACGTGCAGGATCACAAGTCATATGACAGGCAGATGCAAGTACTCTCCGGATATTACATTTTCCTAAGGTCTGGATTTTGTCAATAAATGAATTTTAAATTTGGTTTTCTCTTTTGGAGTAATAGAATTAAATATTTATATTAAACAATGGTAACCCTTGACTTTATGCAATTCAATACACAACTACTTATAAGTTATTCATGACACAGTCATCACTGTCCACACTTTAGCATGTCTTCACAAAACATGTTCAGTAATGTTAACTCTGAAGCATGAGTCTACTTTTTAGAAATAGGTTTCTGCGTGTATGTTACCCGAAAACCTGCGGAGTATTTCGTGTGTGAAGTTTATAAAATAAAGGAAAGTTCCCACCTGATCTTTCGGATTGCACTAAGAATATTCCTGCATTTTCGGTGGGGTGTGAAGAGCGATGTCGGATGGCGTGACGGCGTTGGGGCTTCTTACGCAGGCTCTGCGGATGGGCGAAGATGTAGAGTGCCAATCTCTTCGACCCCTTTCCTCCCGACTAAAGCGGGGAAACCTGAAGCTCTTTATCGAATTATCTAGTCATAGTGGTGTCACACGTTACACCGTCACAATCCAAGCCGCATCAAGTTGAAAGAGAAAAGAGGCCGATGAAGACGTTGCGCGAACTTATAAAAACTCAAACATTGCTGTTGTCAAGCAGACGCCACTATGTACTATGTTTGTACTATAGGGTGTTGCATGAATTACCTTCATTCTAAATTACACAGTGATTTTTTTTAATTTATTGTTTCTGACATAACTGATCCTTATAATGATTATAAAGTTTACAATGCTTCGGTTTGCACCAGGACACTCACAATTGTTATTAGTGTATTTCATCAATATTTCTTGCATCTAGTTCTATATGACAATTATGTTTAGTTTACATTATTATGACTCAATTCTATGATAATACTTGTTGGTTTACATTACATTAGTGGTATTACATATCATTAACTATACTGAGATCAACCATCTTCTCTTTTATTATTATTTCTAAAGGTTTTTTCAGATTGGTTATTTGGTAAATTCTATGCTGTCCATTTCAGTACTTTAATTTACTCTGATTACAATATAAATCTTCCTTTGGTAATAATCTTGTTACTGGCATTATCCTTATAACATCTCGTTTAATTTCAGTATAATAGAATATGGTTTATCAACATTTTTATTATTAGTTCTTGTCATTATAAGTACAAAAGCTTGTTGAGTTAGGTTATGTGTGTTCTTACTTTGGTTCATAATAATGGGTTGATTTTTGTGGGTTATGTGTGTTCTTACTTTGGTTCATAATAATGGGTTGATTTTTGTGGTTTGTTCTATACATTTTTACTACACTATTTAAATGTGCTAGTACTATTAATTATTATCCAATGGTTGGTATTTATTTTCTATTTTCTATTATATTAATTTTATTATCGTTGATTATCAATTTTTTCTGATATCCTTGTGTCCATATTACTTATATAAATAATAGCTAAGATACAAACTTGTTGTTATAACTTTATACATTATTAAATTACACTACTACAAGTTTTAATCTCACTCTCCTAATCATTATTGATTGGATTATAATTTTACATTAGAGTTATGGTCATAGTTAAGTCACCTAAGATAGTCTGTCAGTGTTTTGATGTCATTAATAGTTCTTCACTTTGTAATTTACTTGTCTTATTTTATTTATCTCACTATTGTACCTCTCTTGTTGTAGGTTGTGGGAGATGACTTGTCTCTTCCTTTGTTTATCTTTTTATCAGAGTTATAGCATAATGTTATTCACTTTTATTTATTTTTATTTTCTATGTTTTTGTTTACTCACTTATCCAATCTATTGGGTCATTGGGTTAATCACATTTAATATATTTTCTTCTTTGTTCTGTTCTCATTACTATTTTTATTTACCATTTGTAGATTCTTTCTCTACTTATTAATTCTTTGATTGATTTTAATTACTTGGTGCACAGTTCTTGATCTTGGTAGGTCTTGTGTCATTTAATTGTTATGTTATTGTTTCTAAAATTAGGTTCAAAATATGGTGGTGATATGTATCGTTACAAATTATAAATTATAAGATAGTGGCGATTTGTATAAACCAGATAAACCTATCCGTTCAAGTGAATCACATAATGACAGGGAGAATAGTGGCATCCCGTTCTTTGTTTTTGATCTCTTGTCCTATCACTGAGGTTTTTTCTTTCTTCTACATGCAGAATTATATACAACCTAACGGCACACTTTTATCAAAGCAACACATTATACTGAGCTTGCGGGCTGACACAGTTACCGAAAAGTCGTAACACTATTAGCTATTGGGCAAGCGTTTATGGAGCTCATATTTTGGAGTGACTCATGTGTTCCTCAAAACCGGAACTCATTTATTTTATTACAGTTAAACAACTTTTGCATACTCACCTAACGTTAAGAAGATAACACAGAAATACTCAGTCGCAGGACAGATTGACAATGTCGTGTAGAAAAAGGTAGGCAAATACTCACTTCTGTGCCTAATGTAAATATTGAAAATCATAAATAAAATAGTCAATGTCTCAAGTATATTTATACATTACATATATCCAAATTACTTTTATGAGTGCAAAAGCAATAACATTTTCGAATTTTAGGTTGATACAATTTCTCAAGTGGGTGTGTGTTCATGGTGTTTACACAAACTTTATGTGAGATATTATATCAAACAGTTTTTTGCAAAAAACTAAAAGCTTACGTTTTACAAAAAAAAAATAAATAAATAAAATAAAATTGTCAAGTAAAATTTGTAAAGGAAAGACCAAGATTGTGACCAAAATACTATCTGAAGAAAGCTTCCCAGTCTGCAACATGCCATTAGACTGAAATACAAACCAAACCTACCTGCTGGTAAAGGGAACGACAAACAATCCTAGTACTGGTCCTAGATTTATGCTAGGACTAGTATTATGAGTTTTACACAGTTAGAAGGTCTAAATGACTTATTTTACTGTGAAATAAACTTTGTGAAATAATTATGCATCAAATGATATGACGATGTTATACAGGTGTTATTACAATAAATTGATCTGAATTTTGAATTTAATTTGGCCGGACACGTCTTACTACTTAATCTCTTGAATTTAGTATTATATCCGATAGTAATATCTCTTGAATTCAGTCCTGAGACATATATCTACTTCACAATCATACAACCACCGAGCTATTTTTCAGGACACGAATTTGTAGTCAACGCTAACACATTACGGTCATCTACCTAACGTGACAAAACTTGAAATAAGTGTGTCTAAGGAGAGTGTAAACAAGGTTCCAACTGCAAATGTCTTTTTTTTAAAACTTCATCAAAATACAATAAAGTTTATTAAATTATACAAGACATAGTTTTACGCAATGATTTTAGCAAGTTAAAATTTCAATTTAGTTTCTCAAAACTGTTTTCCAGTTAGACGGAAACTTTTCATTCTACGGGTTCAAACTAAATCTGTGTATGAATATGAATAATAAAATACACATACGCTTGTGTACAGATACGTATCATTCATGTACAATAATTAATAATTATGGCACGCAACACAGTTTCCTGAGGAAAGTAAGTAAATGTAGCATACTTAAAACAGACCAACTACTTGCCTGTTTATACTGTATGTTTAAACCGGTCTGTATATATAGTATACCGGGCAGCGTATATTAGAGAGAGAGAGGAGAGAGAGAGAGAGAGAGAGAGGAGAGAGAGAGAGAGAGAGAGAGAGAGAGAGAGAGAGAGAGAGAGAGACAGAGAGAGAGAGAGAGAGAGAGAGAGAGAAGACAGAGAGAGAGAGAGAGAGAGAGAGAGAGAGAGAGAGAGAGAGAGAGAGAGAGAGAGAGAGAGAGAGAGAGAGAGAGAGAGAGAGAGAGAGAGAGAGAGAGAGAGAGGCAGACAGACAGACAGACAGACAGACAGAGATGTAATATAACATTTATAAACGAGAATTTTATGTCTGTTTATTAATAATATTAAGTTTATGAACAAATACAATAACTCATACGGAAAGAACACCTAAATAATATTTAAATTTCTCTTCAAATTCTAGTTAGGCTGCAAGGAGGTATTTATGTCTCTTAAGCCTCATACATGCAACACCTCCGTGTTTTAAATGTAGTAAGCTTACAGTCTGTACTTGACGTAACAGTATTAAAATCAAAATACTATAAGCATAGATTTTATAAATATTGGTGTTTTTGATTTGCTTTATTGCCATTTACAAACTATGCCGATAACTGAAGGTACTTTATAAAAGGCCATTCCAAATTTTCTACAGTGTATTAACGATTTTTAAATGGTCTCCGAACACTGGACTACATGGAATTAGTAGTCGCTTAGTTATAGCTTTGTTTTCAGTTACATACATTTTTACAACTATGCAACACGGAGAAGAGGGAAAAATGACTACCTACAGTGTGGAATGAATTTCGTTTTCACCAGACGGAAAACATTTTACGAGCCGGCGAGTTTCTCTATCCCCCAGTTAATTGGCACCCTGCAATCACTCCCAGGAATGTTACTAGGGAGCGTGACGCCCGGCTGCCTTTAACGCTGCTGTAATTGCTCCACGTATTTTTTAATATAGTAGGCCTAGTAGTTCCCACACTAGAAGGGAACATTTTTATGATCATCTGCATTTATTCAATTATACAACAATTTATAACTACACTATTTCTAAACACAGTTTATAATGTTCATTAACATTTTTAAATAACAGAGTTGACAATAAGATCTACTATAATACATCTTTTATAAGATCTACAATAAGATCTCTGAGGATTTATGGGTACTGAATACAAATCCACGCCGTTACACCGATTGCCACCAAATTTTAGACAGGTAACCTTTGACACAAGGCAAAAAATACTGTCTAACTTGGAATTTGGTATTTTGCCACGTTCCCACGATTCAGGCCCTTTTAATTATGCCTTTTCGTTGACGAGTATAAAGATGTCAACAACACCATGGAGACCAGAATTAATTACCATAATAACAAGTAAATAAACAAAAGCTACTTAGCGGCATCGGAACTGTACATTTATCCATTCCTGCAGTACATTTTTGATATTTTATATAATATGCGATTGTATCGATATATTACTATGTGGAAAAGAAGAAGTGTAGGGGAGACCGGGGCAAGTTGAGACGGAGGCAAGTTGATACAGTGGAGGCTGTGTGGGAACGCGCGTGCGCAGGGCAACGTCCGTGGGACAGGAAACACATTCATTAGTTCTCAGCATTTGAGCGTGTGTGCAGTGGAGCAGTGTTTATCTGAGCGAAGTTTTCGTGATAAATTTGTTTTTTGTAGTGAAAAGTAAGTTTTTTGTGTGCTGTTTGAAGTGTACTGGTGGGCTTAAGTGATCTGTGAACGATTAATTCTTGGTGTTACTTCGTTCTGCTACTAATAGGTAAGATAAATCAGCTGTTGTTGTTAGTCTACGCTTGTTCTCTGTTCAGTCGCACTTGTTTAATCAAAATGCCGTCGGTTGGGGCAAATTGATACGGTTGATTTGGGGCAAGTTGATACGGTGTATCAACTTACCCCAGCAGCTTCTAAGAGTGTTTTTCCGTTTGTTTACAGAAAGACTAGAAAGTGTAGCTAAAGAAAGAGATAACAATAGGTTATTAAAAGCAGAACGGGCTAAAAGAAGACTACAAATCTTTGGCAGAAGAAGGAAGCCAGTTGAAAATTAGTAGCAAGAAAAAAAAGAATGCTCCAAAAGCTGCAAAAGGGAGTAAAGAAAAAATGAAGAAACTACCAACCAGAAAACATTTAAATAAAGAATCAGAGTCAGAAGATGAAGATAGCTTGTGTCTGATGTGTCTTGAGCCATATTCAGCTTCCAAACCAGGTCAACAATGGATACAAAGCATTTCTTGCAGGAAATGGGCCCATTTGGAATTTGGAAATGATAGTGCTCTGTATACATGTGTTAACTGCCTATCAGACGCGTACATAACTGAAAGTGAAAGTGACTAGTGTTTTTTAATGTAACATTATAGTTCTCTTCACAACATTATTGTTTTTTCTTTATGTTCTCTCTTGTTTCATAAATCAATGGTTAACTTCCAGTATTTTTGATTTTTATACAAAAATTAGTAATGAACATGTGTTTTTTATGTCTGTAATTAATATACATTTATTTTATTTGTATTTTGTTTTATTCAAGCAACCTGTGTCTCACCGTTATTAACTCACTCCAAATCAGTATCAACTTGCCCCATACCAGTATCAACTTGCCCCATCTTGGGGCAAGTTGAGACGTCGTGTAGTGGTTAACTATGCAGGTTCTCGTACGCTTATACATTTGATTTTTTAGACCATACTATGCTGTTCTGAAAGCTTAAGAACTAAGCTATCTACTAATAGTAAATTTGACTTGTTACAAGTAACTGAAAAAAATTAAAAATTAAAAATTGAAAATTGTATCAACTTGCCCCGGTCTACCCTACTAATTAGAAATTGTCCTATTACTTAATGCAAAGCGAAAATACGTGTTGTTTTCATTTGTGAGGTTAGGTGACAACGGTTTTTGGTTTCTAGTTTACTGCTGAAATATATAAAAGCCATGGTTGAGGAAAACAACGTTTAAAGTGTTATACAATGCTTCTAACCCAGTAACACTTAAAATAAAGAATTTACCGTTTTTGATTTAGCAAGTATTTTATAAATATCTGCAAAGGCTTTATAAACGGGTACTTTTAAATCTCCAAAGACGGTTGCACCAACACTTGTAATAATAATTTAGTACAAGTGTTGAAAACAGCTTTGGAGAGAATTTGGCGAACGAGTACAAAATAGCTATACGAGCTGACAGAACGCCATATAGACATAGACAATAAAAATTATATTAAAATACTTATTAAAGTCAAATATTCGCGTGCGAAGCCGTGGGTAACAGCTAGTAGTATTATAACAATCAGACATATTATAATAACAGAAAAAGTCATAGGAGAAATTTAAATTAAATACAGTGGGGTGAAATCATGGCTTAATCAGGTTTTCGTCGAACCTCTAAGTTATTACAAATCCCTACAGGTTTCAAAACGCTGTAAACTTATAAGGAATATTAAAAACGTTGCCTAATGCGAACATTCTTCTCCTTATAGGTCCGCTCTTAATTGTATTAAGTAAAACAGATGTACAGACCAGATGTTTATATAATTTACGTAATAAATATTACTGTAAACTACGATAGTTACGATTTCTTCCACACAACCGAAACAAGGATAATAAGTCCACGTACCAGCCAGATTTATGAATAGGTAAGTGTTATACTGTTCCAGAGTCATAGGCGCAGAGGTTCGTCCAGTACTTATTTCCAATCGATAACGCTACGTGAAAAAGCTACTTCACACTCAATCCTAAACAATCCGCCTACTTGGTAAACGTACATAAAAAATATATCTTACTACTGAATAATTGTCACAAACATCGTAGAAGTAGGTATTTATCAATACTGAAGCGCAGTGGTTTTATATTAATCTACCATATTATGAAGTGTTTATTGCTGTCGGTTTTATTAGTCGTTCTAGTACTAAGAGATTATTTTCATTTTGACAAATGAAGGAATGAAATTATTCAAACAATTATTTTGGTTCAACAAATTAATAAACTTATAACGGTCGTTTATAATAATAGATAATATAACAACAAATAATAATATATTATTGCTGTAATATTTTTATTTAAATAAAACAAATACATTCTCTAGCAAGGATAGTTTATTTTTTTGTATATATTCAAGTATTAACCATAGTTATAACAATTATCATTGATCGTATAGGAAATTCATTTTGTTTTAGATAATCAAGTATGAAATTACTAAAATTGTCCTAAGGCTTTCACGGCCGGTGTCAGTTGTATAAGAAGAGTTTTCCGGGCTGTTTGGACGTGGTCTACGGTTTAATGACAAACCAAACGTTTCAATAGCACCACTGGCTGCCATCATCAGTGGAATTCAAGGAAATCCAAGACCTCCTGAACGTTGTTATCGTCAGACCCATAGTACTGTGGTAAAGGCTGACTATAACAACCTACATTCAGGAGGTCTTGGATTTCTTTGAATTCCACCGATGATGGCAGCCAGTGGTGCTGTCGAAACGTTTGATTTGTCATTAAACCGTAGACCATGGCCAAACAGCCCGGAAAACTCTTTTTATGAAATTATTGTTGCAAAAATAAGTATCCAAAGATATTAAATTATGGACCCTACTTTCGTTTTATTATTTAAATTGTCTGCTATCATCCGACGCCCTACAGAGAATCAGAAAATGAGAAAAAAAAAGAAATTGTTTGTAGGAATATTGGTGAATAGTGAACGTAACCGTTAAGACATATTAGAAGGAAGTTGGTTCTGAAAATCGGCGTTCACAAACAAACAGTACCACAACATAAAGTAACTATGTTTAATTACTGAAATAGTAGGCCTATATACTGATCGCGTTAGGTGGGCAAGAACACACTAGCGAATGTCTTAATTTTACTAACCACGCGTATTAATTACAATTCCATTAACTTACTCAAGTAAAGCAAATTACTTAATATATTTGAGTAACATAAAAGAACATGTGTTATAATATTATATTACAATTATACTCGAATTTCCAAAACTAATGAGGAAATGCCATTAAAAATTAAAATATTTAAAACCAATGAAAGTAAACAGTAACCGAATGTTACTATCAAATCCTACAAACGTTAGATGGTGTCTAAGCAGAAGGTGTTAAAAATTTCACTGGCCCCGTCTGAATTATGAAATAAAACAAACAGTAAATATGATACACTCTTAAATTTTAATTAAAATGTATTACAATCAAAATTCTCTTAACTTGTAAAATTATAATATTAATTATATCAAACATAGTTTAATGTGAACAATGAAGCTGCTTTTGAACACTTAGTTCTGCAGTATTAGGTCTAATGTCTGATAATTTTAATTTTAAGTCACTCTCGACATTAAGTTTATTTCTTAACTTTGCCAGCTCGGGTCTATCTTTCCAGCCAAACGTGTCGAAATCCAGCTACTTAGGCGTAAAACCATCCATACGGAAAAACGTTTTGCTTAGATACAGGTCTTATACGCGAGATACAGTACTTATAAGCAAGATAGAGTGCTTATACGTGGACTAAAACAGCGCGATCAGTTCTGCGTTGATGCGGCGCTCTAGTCAGTTCGGCTGACAAACAGATCTGCTACACGACATGATTTAAAGACATTATTAAAGCCACTAGTTTGAAATTACTTTTACAATTACAATTAGTTTGTACAAAAACAAAGTACTGGAATCTTCTATTAATTGTTTTAAGATTCTAAAATTTAAATTTTAGAGCATAAAAAAATCTGAGAAAATTACGGTAGGCCTATACTATATTCTATTTTTTCTTAAAAGTGTCCGCGGACACCACTTTGGGAACCACTGGTCTAGAAGATGTAGGTCCGGTTGAATACAAGGTTATGTTTATAAGTTATCTACAAAGCTGAACGATAACAACAACAATAATCATAATAATAATACGCAGAAGCAGAATAAGAAAGGAAACCTTTTTCTTTACATGTCTATTTAGTGTTTTGTTTCGGTTCCAAAGATGTCCTCTAAAACACTGTATTATGCTTAAAACTATATTTATAAAAGAGACTACAGAAATTTCCGTGACAGATAAATAAAATACACGACGAAAATAAATAAATTACAACGTCCTACAGTTATAATTCAAGACAAATCCTGTTTAGTGCGCCACAGATTGACTGTTGCTATGGTTCGGTGGTAAGGTGTGTGACGCCATCCAGATACGTCACCAACAAAGAAATGTTATATATGTGGTGCAACATAAAAAACACTAATAATATTGATATATTGATCCGTTTCAGCGGAAAGCAAAAACGGAGAATTTAGAATTTGGTTTGTTCATTTTACATGGTTTGTAATAAAATAAAAGGTTTACTGCTTGTTTTAAATGAAATTTAATTACGTTTAAATGCCACTCTGTTGAGCTCATCAATTTGTAACCTAACCAAAATCCGGTGTGTTTACAATTGAGTTGTAATAAAATAAAAGTGTTGTTATTTAAATTTATGGCTGTGTTTAAAATATTAAAGATCTTGTTTAAACAAAGTTCAATGATGTGTGAAAGATTCTTTTGGAATAAATCAAAGTTTGAAATAGTTGTTTCTAATTGAAGGTTACTAACGTGATAAAGTAATTTACCATGTAACATTCGAGGTTATTCACAGTGTGCTTACAATGGTTTAATTATACTTGTTTGAAACGAATTCCCTTATATTATATAAATAAAATAGTTAAGTTGATAATAATTAAGTGCTAATTTGCTTAATTTGAAATATGAAATACTATAGTTGGTTGCTTGATATTGATGAAGTCTGGTTGATGTTGGCTGTAAAACTTCTTCTCCAGGTTGCTGATAGTCTTAGTATGTTCCGTCTCGTAATGTCTGGACAATATCATAAACAAAAATATACTTTTACGTACCTGGTCGTGTTTACTAGAAGTTCACTAAGCTGTCAACTCAGTTTACAAACATCAACTCACTTCGGTTGCAAGGTTAGATTACCTTGTTTTTTAATTAGTGGGCGCCACACGGATTTATTCAGGGAAAATCCCGTGTAAAACCCACACATAGAATTACTGAATGATTAGAAAATTTAAAGTAATTGGGCATCACCTTTTGGCAATGCTATTCCACTATTAAACACAACGGAAGGTTGTTTAAACTTTTTAAATAAAATATTTAGTTATCTTATAGAAATAAATCAAATCAAGTGGTGCTGTTTTATTTACACCCTTATAGAGAATTCAAAAACAAATATAATGCAAACATACAAAGTTGTACAATTATAAATCAGTTATTATATGCCTTATACGGCTTGCTCAGAACATGAATTATAAATCTGGCTAAGTCCAGATATTATTTATTTTTAACATTAAAATTATGAAAATCTCAGATGTGAATTCTTTGAAACACGAAAAAGAATTTTATGCCTACACAATATCCAATAATCTTTTTGATATAAAATTGATCAACAACGTTTTTTGAGGTTACTTTCATAAAGTAAACAAAATAAAAATGACCTGTTGAGAGGTCGCGCGTTCGTCAACGCTTGCTTTTTGATTGACAAAATTTATCTTGTGAGAACCCTTACAACTAACATATAGCTTAATTCCTAATAACAAATTCATATAATAAATTGAGACTTGGTGTAATCTTGAAATGTTTCTGTGTTTTGCGTCAGTACAGACCAGTGTTAAAAAATGTACAGGTTATGGCGCTCAGATAAAAATGAATAATAATTGCACTGTTACCTTCGGGTTTTAATTATTTAATTAAAACTCATTAATCACTTCAGTAATCGGATTATAATGATTACTGGGTTTTTTCACAACACTCGCACAAGAACAGAATAATGCGATCCTCTTCTGCTGTTGTTTTCTGTAGATTAACTTGACGTAGTTGTTTCTTGGTGTTGAACTATTTGTTTCGATGTATTATGTAGATGACGCTAACAGTTATTAAGAATGTAGAGATGGCGAGCGCACGTCTGTGCTATATGAAGTTTGGTAAGAGTCTGTCTGAAATTGGCTGCTTCCTCCTTATATACCCCGTTCTTTGATCGGCGTTAGGTAAAAATGTTAATTACTAACTAATTTTCTGATTGGTCCTGGCAGGTGTGACAGGTATGACGTATCATTATTTTGGCCGTTGATAACGGTTTTTTAACCGTCGCACGCTGATGTGACAGATAGCTTTTATTGTTGTTGTTATTCATAAACAAATCTCTGATGCATATTTTGAAAATGATGCTAACATCTCTCCCGCACTAAATACAGTTGCGATTGGGTTGATACCATTATCAAATTAAAGATCGTTTTTTCTTCTTTAATTTGATATCACTCAATATCGAATTACTTTCACTTTGACCGACATTGTTATAAAATCAATGTTCGGGTACACCATTTTCACTGTCGTCTGTTTTTTCTGAATCGCCGATTTTACACTCTGGTTAATATTGTTTGTGTTCACATATCATTTTATTATTCAAACGTTTATGTGGGAACACCATTAATTCTGTACTGACATTTTTACTGATCATTTTGAGTACACCTAAACTCTATACATTGTAATGAATGATCCTACTTACTATGACATTTCGTTTTATGCTAACTCGTTTTAATCTACTATTTAACAATTAAAATTATGATTAACTATATTGTTTTAATAATGTTTTTCGTTATGTCAGGGCATAACCATTGTTCGGTGTATTTTAATTTACACTTATGTTAATTCTCAATAGTCAATTTACTGACTAATGCTTGGTCTAGGCGTTGTTAAGACATATCGCTTATATTGGAATTTTGCCTTAACAACGTTTATTGGTTCTCAATTCGGTAATTTGTGGAGGTATCTTATTTGTATAAGATTCCCTCTTATAAATAGTTTTTCTTTCTCACAAGTATATTTGATGTTGAAATACATCTTTGTTCTCACTATGTAGCCATTGCTAATTTTAGTTTTGGTATTCATAATTTACTAGTCATTGTCAAATTTATTATCAGTGAAATACTAATTCTGATTTTACAGTATTCAGACGTTTATTAATTCATTTTTTATTTACATATAATATTCGGTTTACATTAACTACTGACTTGATTGACAGCTGAATGTAAATTTATTCTGTCCATCAGTTTGTCTTAGTCTTAGTCTAGTTGTAGTGTCAAACAGTCTTTGGGTTACTGTTTCATGTGGCACTTCTGCTTCATTCTTCTTTCTTGATTTCTCCTTTCTTGGTTATTTTTACTACTATATTCCTATTTACATTGTTGTTTTGTCCTTATAAAATCTGATAACATACATTTAGGTTAGGTAACATTTTGTTATGTTACAGGTTGGATACTTTTTTCGGAAGCTTTCTCCACTTACCATACAAATTACCAATAAAGACATCATAAATCGCTGAAACGATAAGAAAATTTTTGCAAAAAATAAAACAAGATTACAGAGAGAGTTCGGAGAGCGATGTGGGTTAACTGTGAATAAACCCAAACCAGAATTCGGGAGCACTAACGATAGAAACATGACCAGATGTCTTTTCGAACATCCAGAACTATAAACTGATACCTCTAGACTGGATTTAGTGTTGATTAGAAAGATGAATACAAGAATGACGTTGTATGTGGCACGAAATCAACGTGAGAAGTTCCAAGAATTTTGTCACAATACTGCAAAATATTTTATTGGGAAGTATCCTTGCTACAACATGCTTCCTACACTCCAGAAATATTTTAATTACGGTCCAGAAACAGTTGCCCATAGGTCAGTTTACAAGGGAAACACAAGAATCGCGTAACAAAGACTTTAAAAATATTGAGAGTAATACTTGAAAAAATACAGCCGTGAAGAAACTATTTAAGGTATTTTTAGTCCATTTTTATTGAGTTCAGATACAAACAAGAGAAAGTAACCAAGAAAAGAAACATCAGTCCTTGCCTAAACAAGCATTAGACTTATTTGAAGCACCGGTTAAGATGTGATGTTGGAGGTGATGATGTTGGAGATGATGACGTTGAAGGCTGGTGACGTCGATGACTACAGTGATGATTTCGACGATCATGACAGTACGGATGGTAATAAAGGTGTGTATTCACAACCTGGTAACGATCAATTATTTGGAACTTGTAGTCAACATATTTAATACTTTGGTAATTAAATATTGCTTTATATTATTTTAGACATTTTTAAAGGAAATACAGGTTTCCGGATATTTTTTGTGATTTGAAAAAATATAATTAAGTGTTCATGAAGAAATACTGACTTTAGGAATCCATTACAGCGTATGCGATTTATTGCCAAATTTGAAGGCCCTTTGTCCCATTGTGCGTCGTCAGACATGTGTCTACCAATTTCGATAAACTTCACTTGGGGCTATTAATTAATTAATTATTATTAGTCACTGGTACTGCGTGAATTAGCATTTAGCAACATATAATATGTGATTAATATGTATTCAAATGCAAATCACTTCATCAAAATTCAACAGATATTCAACATTTTGATTTTGATTCACTTTTCTCAAAGACGATGTACAACGGTTATAGGCCTACAGCCATCATCGACTTTATTGTCGTCCACGAATATTTTCCACAGAACAATTTTTTGAGTTAGAAAAGAGAAGCTGCTCGTTCCTAATTCTGGCGAGCCTGTTGGTTGAGAAAGCAATTCTATTTTTTTTTTTTTTTAATTTAGCCCACCGCATCAATTAATGTGTGAGCTGGTGCACCGTCTTGATTAAACAGCACTTTCTTTTTCGCTAAATGTGGACGTTTTTCTTCGATTTATAGTACACATACTGCAATAAATTCGGATAATATTCGCCACTACTGCTTCCCTCTTTGCAAGGTAGTCAGTGAAGGATTTTCACACCCGTCCCAAAAAACAGTCGCCATAACCTTACCAGCAGAGTCTTTGCCCTTTTGGATTTGGTTCACTTGTCGCGGTCCCTTCTTTTGATTGTCGTTTAGTATCAGGAGTATTATGAATCAACGGTTACGAATTGACGTAAAAATTCGGTTGGCTGTGCTTATAGAATTGCAAACAATTGTTTGAAACATCCTTTAGATATTGTTTTTGGTCTGATGTGAACTAAAACGGATTTGTCATACGTACATGTTCGTGTACTACTGCGAACACGTTCCGTTGATATGCCAACAGTCTTCTGCTATCTCAGTTTCATTCTACGGTCAGCCAAAACGCGTTTCGTGCCACCCAGAACTTTTCCCGATCCTCATGCAGCTTTCATAACTATCACAGGCGCTTATCGTATACGTACGTATAATCATACGGATATTCAATTTTTTTGAAGACAGACGTTTTCCCATTTGTATTATATATATATATATACTGTATATTGTAACATAACCAGATGTTACATAACCTAAACATATACTATCAGGTTTAATAAATGCATAATGATAATATAAATAGATAAAGTAATGATAAGAATAACCAAGAAGAGAGGAATCATGGAGGAAGAAAGAAGCAGAAGTGCCACAAGAAACAGTAAGCCCAAATACTGTTTGACACTACAACCAGACTATAACTGACACAAACTGATGGACAAATTTCAATTCACTTTAAGCTGTCAAGCGAGTCAGTGAAGAATGTAAGAATAAGATATGTTACTAAAAAAATGATTAAATAAGAATCTGAATAATGTGAGATCAGAATCAGCATTTGGCTGATAATAAATTAAATATGACTAGTAATTATTAACGCCAAGAACTAAAATTAGCAATGGCCACAAAATGAAAATGAAGCTATATTTCAATCTCAACTATACTTATGACAAATAAGCACGTTTGTAAGAGGGAATCTTATACCAATAAGCTACCTCAGCAAAATTACCGAATTGTGAACTAATAAAAGCTTTTAAGGCAGAATTCCAGTATAGACGGTATGCCTTAACAAGGCCTAGACCAAACAATCATCAATGAGATGATTATTAGGAAGTAATAGAAATGTAGGTCACCTACACAAAACAATTGTTATGCTAAAACATAGCAATAAGCATTATTAAAATGATATGATTTATAATTCGATTGTTAGTAGAATAGAGCAAATTAATGTGAAACGAAATATCATAGTAGGTAGGAACAGTTCATTACAATGTCTAAAGTTAAGGTTTATTCATAATGTACAGTAATTAAACATCAGTACAGAATTAATAGTGTTCTCACATAAACGTTGGAGTCATAAAACGCGATGTAGAACACAAACAATATTAGTCAAAGTGTATAATCGCCGATTTTGACAAACAAACGACAGTGCGAAATAGTGTACCTGAACATTGTTTATGTAGCAATGTCAGTAAAAGTGAAACTAACTCGGTATCAAACTATATCAAATTAAAGAGGACAAAATATTCTTTAATTTGATGGCGATACAGCCCCAATCGCAACTATATTAAGTGCGTGAAAGGCGTTAGCATCATTTACAAAATATGTTTAAGAAATTTGGTCATCAACACCAATAACATCGATAACTGTCAATCATCTTAGCATTTGGCGGTTGGGAAACCGTTTTTAACGGTTGGAAAGACAATACGTCACGTTCATCACACCTGTCTAAGCCAATGACAAAATTTCTTAGTAATTAACAATGTTGCCTAGAGCCGATCAAGGTGTCGGGTATATAAGAGACCGCAACAGATCAACGACAGACACTTCTTAATCTCATTCGGCGTGAAACGTGCGCTGACCATCTCAAAATTTTTAATTACTGATAGCGTCATTACCATAGCACATCAAGGGAAACCGTTTGACAACAACATACAGCTACTTCAAGATATTCTACAAAGAATCGTTGTGATTATGTGCAGTATTATTTCATTTTAGTGCGGGAAAAAATAATGAACAGCAGAAAGAATTAAATAGTATTATTTATGATCCTGTAAGTTAGAAGCGGATCGAGATTCTCTGTTCAAGTGCGTGTGTAGTGAATAACGATAATCATTATAATCCGATTATCGAAGTGTTAATTGAAGTTTTAATCGAAAGATTAAAACACCATGTAACAGTGTAAACATTTTTTCATTTTTTTTCTACGAGCGCCATAACCTGTACGTTTTAATACACTGATCTGTACTGACGCAAAAACACTGAAACATTTTTTATGTTACACCATGTCTAAATTTATTTTATGAATTTGTCAATATTAGTTAAGCTGAATGTTAGTTATAAGTGTTCTCAAAATATAACGTTGTAAATCATAAATCAAGCGTGACGAACGCATAACCTATGAAATAGGTTATTTTTATTTTTTATTTGTAATGGTAATATCAAAGATATCACTAGTCTATCTTATATCAAAAATTCATTAGCTATTGTGTACGCATAAACTTTCTTTTTTGTGTCTCAAAGAACTTACACCTGAGATTTAATGAAGATTAATGTTTAAAGTAAAAAGAAATATCTGGACTTAGCCAGATTTACTGCCTATGTTCTGAGCAAGCCTTACAGGGTATGTAATAACGTATTTACAATTGTACATCATTGTATGTTTTCAATTATATTTGTTGGAATTCTCTATCAAGGGTATGAATAAAAACCCATTATTAACAGTATAACTCGACTTAATTTATTTCTAAAAAGTAACTAAATATTTTATTCAGAAAAAAGAAAAACCTCAAAACAACCTTTAGTTGTGATTAAATATTTTGAATAGCATTGCCATAAAGGTAATGAACAATTATTTTAATTTTTTAAAATCATTAATTAATTCTATTCATTGGTTTTCCACGGGATTTTCCCAAAATAAATCCGTGTGGCGCCCACTATTAAACAAGGCAACTTAACCTTGTAGCTAAAGTGAGTTGGTTTTTGTAAACCGTTTTGACAGCTTATTGAACTTCTAGAAAACACGACCAGGTACGTGAAAGTATATTATATTTATTCTATTGTCCAGACATTACTAGACGTAACGTACTTAGACTGTTATCGACCTGGAAGAGAAGTTTCACAGCTAGTATCAACAAGACGATCACCATCATCAAGCGACCAACTATTATACTTTACTATTAAACTTAAGCAAAGCTAGTATTTAAATAATATTAACACAACTATTTTATTTGTTTTATCTAAGGGAATTCTTTTCAGACAATTATAATTCTACAATTGTAAACACACGTTGAGTAACCTCGAAGGTTCCATTTTAAATTGTTTTATAAAATTAGTAACCTTCAACGACTATAGCCTTTTAATAATATTCTAAATAAACAATAAACACTTTTTAAATTGTTACAAATTGGCGCCTACAACGTGAGGCTTAAACGAAGACGAGGACGTCATCTTATAAATTGTTACAATACATATATATATATATATATATATATACACAAAATTACATTAATTTTTTTATTTTGCAGAACCAGCAAAAAAATCTGCATTTCTTCTGTAACACTGTATGGCAAAGTCCCAGAATTTAGTCTGTAGGGAGTAGAAATACCATATTCTCAATTTATAAGTTTATAATGTCGAATTGCAGTTATGTATCGTCCTCTTTGGGGATTCTTATTTTGATCCTAACGATAGCCTGATTTTAAATTTCACAAAAAATGGCATTCCATCGAATCACTGATGTACGAAAAGACAAGCTACGCAAAACCTTTACATGTTTAAAGCTCGAAAACTCGTTTTTAGACACTGCTTGCAAGTTATTAAAATTTAGTTTAATTAAGATTTTGAAAAATTGAACATGCATAAGTTGCAATAAAGACAATATAAAATAATGGCATTAAATAAATAACTATTTGCATAAAAGTAAATAAAACGTATTCTGTTTACACGAATTCTTTGCTTTAATAAATTCTTTCTATTCATTACAAACAAAAAACGTTATCAACAAAAGTGTTACGTGTGTGTGAGGTCATCGCCACCGTCTACACGTGATATGTGAATTTTAATGTGAATAATTGAAATGAATAAAGCAAAGTGTTCCATGAAAACATAACGGTGAGATTTTATGGACACGACGGTCACGCGAGGACGTAGAGTGACGCAGTGCAGAGTACGGATCGATCCATCGTACATACCAGCTTACGTATGTCTCTTTCACGTACACGCACACAAAAGAGGGAAAAAGTAAAATGCGTGTTAGCTGGTTTTTGAACTGAAGGAAAGGAAACGGGACACTAAAATGCTAAACAAAAGAATTTAGACTAGAACTCCAGAAAGAACAGGTGGCGAAGAAACTCAGAGTAAGGGCGTCATCATCATCATCCTCAAGGTTTAAACCAAGAATGGTTTGTTCCAGTCTCAAATAGGCAAATATTACAGCTGGTCACTCCAGCGCTTCCTCGGACGTCTCACACCTCTCCGTCCCCTTGGCTTATAGTTCCATAGTTGTTTGGTGATGCGGCAGTCATCCATTCGGCAAAGATGTTCCCACCAATTCAGCCGATACTGGGCGATCCTGTCGAGTATACTCATAATATTCAGTTCCTGCCGTATACAGGTGTATATGTGTTTCTTCTATGATCATCGAGAGTATACCCTGGCAAATCCCTGAGAAATCTTATTTCAGCCGCTTGGATACGACTGGCCTGGCCTTTCGTTAAAGTCCAATTCTCAGACCCATAAAGAGGTCTGGGAAGAGCCATCACCTTGTAGAATTTTAGGCGTGTTCCTTTACTTGCTGACTTAAGGGTTTGCCTGATGGTCCCGCACATAAGGTTGAACTTATGCAACTTATGCACCACGTCGTTGCTTGGATTATAAGACACACTGTACTCAAAGTTGCTAACTTATTCCAGGACAGTACCATCTATAATAATTTTTTCCCGTACGGGATGAGGTCCACAAAAAGCCATCACCTTGGTTTTAATTGTGGATATCTGTAATCCAGAGTCTTTGCAGATTCCATTTAACAGATGTATACCCATCTGCAATCCGTTTTCAGAGTCCGACAGAATAGCCTGATCGTTCGGAAACAACAAAGTGTCAATTGTAGAGTGACCAATCATAAAATGGTCTGGAAGACACAGCTGCCAGTTTTGTATGAAATCGTCAATATATAAATTAAAAAGGGAAGGTGATAATGGACACCCTTGTCGTACTCCGCAATTGATCAGGTAAACTCTAGGAGCTGTTCTCGGTCTCCCTGCTTCTATTAAGATTTTATTCTCCATATACAGACTCTGTATTGTTCTAATTAGATGTTGTGAGATCCCTTTCCTTGCCATTACTGCCCATAGTTTGCTCCGATTCACTCTGTCAAAAGCCTCCTCGAAGTCGATGAAAGCTATGTATGTGGGCAGCTGATACTCTCTACGTTTTTCAGTGAGCTGGGCTATTGTAAATATACAATCTAAACAGCACTAAGGACGTCTGTGCTGTAAATAAAAAAACTTTCTAGCCAGAAAAGAAAGAGACTTTCGATCTGCGAGTGAAAAAAGGACACCGCCTGAGGGGAGAAGAGCGAACGGGGAGCAAAGCATCAGCACAATACAGTAGTTTCTCTATCAATTCTCTACGTAAAAACGTCTCACGTGTAATAATTAAGATTAGTATGTGAAAATGTACGCATGTATATAGTAGCTACGATCTTTGTTACTGGACATCTGTACCATCGTACCATCTGACGATGACAACCACTGGAAACGTCAGCCAGTAGCGGACAACGAGTTACTGACGAATAGCCCGGCAATAACAGGATTCGAGTGCAGAAATCGTTACGACACCATTGCACCTTAGACAGAATATCACTTCAGAAAACTCGAATTATATTGGCCCTATTGTTACCTTCTTCTAATAATAATTCGTTACTTCATTAAAATATGCAGATTTTACTTATTTAAATATTGTAAACATTTATATAAACAGAAAATTAATCTTATACTGCTTACCGGCTATCAGTAGGTAGATAAAATCAGTCTCAAGTAATTCTTCCATAGCTTTTTCTCCTGAACAATTTTTTTTCCACTTTAATGCATCCCGTTATTTAACATATCATCTCTTCACCTCGCAAATGGAATTTTATTTACGAAGTGGTAAACTGTGCAACCAAGAATGCAACAGCTAATAACTATAATGTTCGGTACTCTCAACAAAATTTCGACTCCTTAACCTCACCAGATTTGACTGTACCATAGTTTTTGTAAATGTTCGTTTTGTCCAACGTTACAAAAATGAAGCGCATTAATACTATTTATGCACTGAATGAAGCTCACATGAAGCGTTATGCACTCAAATTTTCTCAAGACAGTGAACAGAAATATTTAACATGTTAAAACAAGCTTGCGGAGAAGCATTCGTGTTCTTGGGCTCGGAGATTTAGGTTGCTGGCACAAAGTATTTTTGAGTGGCCGTAAAACCATGGAAGATAAATTCTATGCTGGACACCAAGCACACCACGAACTGATGAAGATGTGTCGAATATCAGAGATCTCATCAAGTCTGACGGTAATAATGAACTACGTTTAAATCACCAGATTGTTCATGAAATGGTGGTGCATGATTCTGGACACAGACTGTAGTCTTTTGACTGTTTCATTACGATAACTCTCAGTGTCATATCAAACTTTCTGGGAACTACTATTTGACCAAAAAGCAAGTTTAAACCTCATATTTTAGTGTCCAATTTAGCAACCAATGTTATTATCTCTTATTTCATCGCTAGCCAAATAACTTCCATATCTTCATTTAATTTTTTGATTCTTTGACTAACATAATCTATTATTAATCGGCTCGCACGAACATAAAAACTTCCACCTGCTGCTGGTACACGCCACACTCGAACTAAGAAACATGCGGACAAAGTTTAATCATGTTAAACATTGTTTAATCAAATCTTCTAATTCTTCTGATCCCCTCAACAATAAAGACTTGGTGAAAATGATATCTCACATGGAAAGTTAGTCGGGGTATCCTAGAATAATGGAAGCTATTAATTAATAATTTATTGGCTGTTACTCCAACTAATCTTGGGCATCTTTGATTAATTTCTTTTGTCGGTTCAACTATAAACGAAATTGTTATATGGTTCTAAAGAATTGAAAAGACTTTATCTTCTTCTGGTGAGAACGAAATAGATTCTTGTTATTTATGAATAAAAGATGTTAACAAGTACACTCATGACGAAGCACTCGTCCCCCCAAAATTATTCCCTTTTATGTAATGATAATAAACATGAACAGATAAATTAGCAAGGAAAGGAACTAAGGAGCGAAAAGAACTGGCAGTGCTAAGACTGTACTTTTGACGTCCCAGCACTAGACTGTGGAAAGGAACAGAAAAATCTGGAACATGGTGTTGTTTATACTTTTTTACTTGTATATAACGTTTACAAGTAAATAATTAGGCATACATATTAATTTTTTTTAAACTTCACGCTTACAGAGATGAATACCGTCTGTCTCTTTCTCTTACAAAATAAAATTACGTAAGGAGAGAGAGAGGGGAGATTATGTTTTCCCGCGTCACGTATTGCTTTCTTAGAGGGCAAGTTTCTCAGTTCGTGTACGGAGACTAGTGAACATTTTTCCCACCTTTCTCGCCATCAGAAAATGTTTCTCAATTCGAGTGCGCCCATTTTAATTTGGTTCATTATCCTTTAATTGTTTTTCTATCTTGTCTCACTATTCCTAGTATACTTCTTTGTACATTTCTCTGAGCAGTCACCAGTTTTTGCATCATTTTCATGTTCACTGTCTGACCCGTAAATCATTTATTTTAACACAGTGTCAACTTTCATTCTTCAAAGGCACTCCATTCTGATGTTATTCAACTGACAATCTCTGACACTGCATTTTCTTTGTTACTGTTTTACCTATATATTTTACTTCATTGCAGCTGTCAGACATCCAGTAGTAATTTTTACCTATATAGTGCTGCCTTATAAATATTATGTTTGTCTTATACAACTGACACATTCACAATAATCGTCAATAGACACCGTTGTGAATCAAAAACCCTCCAACCGTCAAAAACCCCTCCAAAATTGGCAGTAAATTAGAGATACAATCAATGGATTATTTCTAAAGTGAATATTATTTACAAATGTGGAATTTAACTAAAATAAAATCGAAGCCTTTTATAAAAATATTTACTTCTTAAAAATCGGGTTATTATACCAGTGGGATGGCGCCTGGATAGGCGTCCCATGTTCGATTCCTTGGTAAGGTATTATCTCAGCCCCAGATCTCTTCAGCCTGTGGAAATGAGTAGTTCTACTTGAGATAACATCCTAGAGCATAAGCGTAGTGCTGGCCACACATTACCTTCACGTGTGACGTACGGCTCACGTTGGCACCCTACTCTGCCCAACTCCTACTAAACCAATTAAAAAATAAGTCGTTATTATGACGATTATGATGTTTATTCCTCTAAAAGGGTCTAATTTAACATGCGGTACTGTATTAATTTAAAAATATTCAGTATGTTGATAATAACGTTCAACTGCTTCAGCGACTTCAGAGTCTGAATAATAATAACAATCAACACCTTCATCATCGTTTTCCCTGATCATTATCACAGTAGTCATATTACACCGACCTCTTCATAAAGGCCGTAACAAATGGTTATTCTGATAAATCTGATGGTTATTTATGCAGGCGTAACAAAGTTCTTGTTAAGCGAGTCTTGAATATTTTGTGGTCACTTTTCTGTGTCCATGGTCAGGAAAAGTAAATGATATTGTTTCCGGATAGTAATAAAATATTTGTGAATCGTAGGAGGGCTCTCAATAAACGAAAAGCGACAAGGATATTTCTCAGCAAATTTTTGTGCAAAACTCTTGGAACTTCTCAACATTTATTTCGAGCCCAGTGGACAGAGTTATTATTGTTGTATGTATCTTTGTACTTAATTTTATATTCAGCGTAATGCTTTTTACTGACACTTCTGTATTTAAAAAATGTTTAGTATCTTCAAAAGCTATTCCCCGATTGACAATTTACGGAATAAATGTCGAGAAACCCGATAAAATGTAACGCAAAGCTAAATTCTCTGCTTAAATTCGCGTACTACTACGTTACTATAATTATCGTTTTTACTTCCATATTCCTTAAGGAATGGAAGTATGGTGATGGCAAAAAAAATCGTGTTCGAGATTATTGCAGATTCTGATTGTACTACACTCAAAACATGAAAAAAAGTCGTTTTCCGAAAAGTGTCTGTGTGTGTGTCTGTCTGTCTGTCTGTCTTGTGTCTGTCTGTGTGTCTATCTGTGTGTCTTAGATTTTTTTCTATGGCAAACGATAACTGCCGCAAATTCAAACAGAATCAAATAATTTTTTGCACACAGCCCTGATTTATAGAGTACTCGCGACCTATTGTTTTTGGTGAAGATCGATTGAGGGAAAGGGGTAGTTTACCTGCAACGGTTTTTTTTTATCAAGGGTAATTTTGTTTGTTTGGCAAACGATAACAGCCGCAAATTCAAACAGAATCAAATAATATTTCGCATACAGCCCTGAATTGTAGAGCTCTCAAGATTTGTTCATTTTGGTAAAGATCGGTTAAGGGAAAGGGGTAGTTTACCAGCAACGTTTTATGTTTTAACAAGGGTATTTTCTATGGCAAACGATAACAGCCGCAAATTCAAACATAATCAAATAATGTTTTGCATACTGCCCTGAATTGTAGAGTTCTCAAGGCCTTTTGGTTTTGGTGAAGATCGGTTAAGGGAAAGGGGTAGTTTACCTGCAACGTTTTATGTTTTAAAAGGGTATTTTGTATGGCAAACGATAACAGCCGCAAATTCAAACAAAATCATATAATATTTTACATACAGCCCTGAATTTTAGAGGTCTCAAGACCTATTGTTTTTGGTGAAGATCGGTTAAGGGAAAGGGGTAGTTTACCTGCAACGGTTTTTTATCAAGGGTAATTTTACTTCCATATTCCTTAAGGAATGGAAGTATGGTGATGGCAAAAAAAATCGTGTTCGAGATTATTGCAGATTCTGATTCTACTACACTCAAAACATGAAAAAAAGTCGTTTTCCGAAAAGTGTCTGTGTGTGTGTCTGTCTGTCTGTCTGTCTGTCTGTCTGTCTGTCTGTCTGTCTGTCTGTGTGTCTGTCTGTAGATTTTTTTTCTATGGCAAACGATAACTGCCGCAAATTCAAACAGAATCAAATAATTTTTTGCATACAGCCCGGTTTTGCAGAGTTCTCGCGACCTATTGTTTTTGGTGAAGATCGGTTGAGGGAAAGGGGTAGTTTACCTGCAACGGTTTTTTTTTAGCAAGGGTAATTTTGTTTGTTTGGCAAACGATAACAGCCGCAAATTCAAACAGAATCAAATAATGTTTCGCATACAGCCCTGAATTGTAGAGTTCTCAAGACCTATTGTTTTTGGTGAAGATCGGTTAAGGGAAAGGGGTAGTTTACCTGTAACGTTTTATGTTTTATTTATCAAGTGTATTACTTCCATATTCCTTAAGGAATGGAAGTATGGTGATGGCAAAAAAAATCGTGTTCGAGATTATTGCAGATTCTGATTCTCCTACACTCAAAACATGAAAAAAAGTCGTTTTCCGAAAAGTGTGTGTGTGTGTGTGTGTGTGTGTGTGTGTCTGTCTGTCTGTCTTTCTGTGTGTGTGTGTGTGTGTCTGTAGATTTTTTTCTATGGCAAACGATAACAGCCGCAAATTCAAACAGAATCAAATAATTTTTTGCATACAGCCCTGATTTGTAGAGTACTCGCGACCTATTGTTTTTGGTGAAGATCGGTTAAGGGAAAGGGGTAGTTTACCTGCAACGGTTTTTTTTAATCAAGGGTAACTTTGTTTGTTTGGCAAACGATAACAGCCGCCAATTCAAACAGAATCAAATAATGTTTCGCATACAGCCCTAAATTGTAGAGTTCTCAAGATATGTCGATTTTGGTACAGATCGGTTAAGGGAAAGGGGTAGTTTACCTGCAACGTTTTATGTTTTAACAAGGGTATTTCCTATGGCAAACGATAAAAGCCGCAAATGTAAACAGAATCAAACAATGTTTTGCATACAGCCCTGATTTGTAGAGTACCCAATACCTATTGTTTTTGGTGAAGATCGGTTAAGGGAAAGGGGTAGTTTACCAGCAGCGTTTTATGTTTTAAAAGGGTATTTTTTATGGCAAAAGATAAGAGTCGCAAATTCAAACAAAATCAAATAATACTTTGCATACAGCCCTTATTTGTAGAGTACTCAAGACCTATTGATTTTGATGAAGATCGGTTAAGGGAAAGGGGTAGTTTACCTGCAACTGTTGTTTTAAATCAAGGGTAATTTTACTTCCATATTCCTTAAGGAATGGAAGTATGGTGATGGCAAAAAAAATCGTGTTCGAGATTATTGCAGATTCTGATTCTACTACACTCAAAACATGAAAAAAAGTCGTTTTCCGAAAAGTGTCTGTGTGTCTGTCTGTCTGTCTGTCTCTGTGTCTGTCTGTCTGTGTGTCTGTAGATTTTTTTTCTATGGCAAACGATAACTGCCGCAAATTCAAACAGAATCAAATAATTTTTTGCATACAGCCCTTATTTGCAGAGTACTCGCGACGTATTGTTTTTGGTGAAGATCGGTTGAGGGAAAGGGGTAGTTTACCTGCAACGGTTTTTTTTTAGCAAGGGTAATTTTGTTTGTTTGGCAAACGATAACAGCCGCAAATTCAAACAGAATCAAATAATGTTTCGCATACAGCCCTGAATTGTAGAGTTCTCAAGATCTGCTGATTTTGGTGAAGATCGGTTAAGGGAAAGGGGTAGTTTACCTGTAACGTTTTATGTTTTAACAAGGGTATTTCCTATGGCAAACGATAACAGCCGCAAATTCAAACAGAATCAAAAGATTATTTGCATACACCCCTAAATTGTAGAGTTCTCAAGACCTGTTGTTTTTGGTGAAGATCGGTTGAGGGAAAGGGGTAGTTTACCTGCAACGTTTTTTTAACAAGGGTATTTTCTATGGCAAACGATAACAGCCGCAAATTCAAACAGAATCAAATAATGTTTTGCATACAGCTCTGATTTGTAGAGTACTCAAGACCTATTGTTTTTGGTGAAGATCGGTTAAGGGGAAGGGGTAGTTTACCTGCAACGTTTTTTTATCAAGCGTATTTTCTATGGCAAACGATAACAGCCGCAAATTCAAACAGAATCAAATAATTTTTTGCATACGTCGCTGAATTGTAGAGGTCTCAATGACTTTCGATTTTGGTGAAGATCGGTTAAGGGGAAGGGGTAGTTTACCAGCAACCTTTTACGTTTTAACAAGAGTAAAGTACTTGAAAATTTATTTAAACTTTTTGAAACAATGGTAATTGTTAAAAATAAAATAATTTTGTTGCCAGGCAATAAAATTATAATTTTTTCATTTTAATGTAATATAATATTTTTCATTTAATACAGCAATAAAAAGGTAGGTAAGACACAGCCTGGCTGTTTGGCTGAAAATGATTTTAAATATAAATCTTAGAATATGGAAGTCATGTATGGTTCTCCATACCGATATTTTACTTCCATATTCCTTAAGGAATGGAAGTATGGTGATGGCAAAAAAAATCGTGTTCGAGATTATTGCAGATTCTGATTCTACTACACTCAAAACATGAAAAAAAGTCGTTTTCCGAAAAGTGTCTGTGTGTGTGTCTGTCTGTCTGTCTGTCTGATTGTCTGTCTGTCTGTCTGTCTGTCTGTCTGTCTGTCTGTGTCTGTAGATTTTTTTTATATGGCAAACGATAACTGCCGCAAATTCAAACAGAATCAAATAATTTTTTGTATACAGCCCTGATTTGCAGAGTACTCGCGACCTATTGTTTTTGGTGAAGATCGGTTGAGGGAAAGGGGTAGTTTACCGGCAACGGTTTTTTTTTAGCAAGGGTAATTTTGTTTGTTTGGCAAACGATAACAGCCGCAAATTCAAACAGAATCAAATAATGTTTCGCATACAGCCCTGAATTGTAGAGTTCTCAAGATCTGTTGATTTTGGTGAAGATCGGTTAAGGGAAAGGGGTAGTTTACCAGTAACGTTTTATGTTTTAACAAGGGTATTTCCTATGGCAAACGATAACAGCCGCAAATTCAAACAGAATCAAAAGATTATTTGCATACAGCCCTAAATTGTAGAGTTCTCAAGACCTATTGTTTTTGGTGAAAATCGGTTGAGGGAAAGGGGTAGTTTACCTGCAACGTTGTTTTAACAAGGGTATTTTACTTCCATATTCCTTAAGGAATGGAAGTATGGTGATGGCAAAAAAAATCGTGTTCGAGATTATTGCAGATTCTGGTTCTACTACACTCAAAACATGAAAAAAAGTCGTTTTCCGAAAAGTGTCTGTGTGTCTGTCTGTCTGTCTGTCTGTCTGTCTGTCTGTGTGTCTGTGTGTCTGTCTGTCTGTCTGTCTGTAGATTTTTTTTATGGCAAACGATAACTGCCGCAAATTCAAACAGAATCAAATACTTTTTTGCATACAGGCCTGATTTGCAGAGTACTCGCGACCTATTGTTTTTGGTGAAGATCGGTTGAGGGAAAGGGGTAGTTTACCGGCAACGGTTTTTTTTTAGCAAGGGTAATTTTGTTTGTTTGGCAAACGATAACAGCCGCAAATTCAAACAGAATCAAATAATGTTTCGCATACAGCCCTGAATTGTAGAGTTCTCAAGATTTGTTGATTTTGGTGAAGATCGGTTAAGGGAAAGGGGTAGTTTACCTGTAACGTTTAATGTTTTAACAAGGGTATTTCCTATGGCAAACGATAACAGCCGCAAATTCAAACAGAATCAAAAGATTATTTGCATACAGCCCTAAATTGTAGAGTTCTCAAGACCTATTGTTTTTGGTGAAGATCGGTTGAGGGAAAGGGGTAGTTTACCTGCAACGTTTTTTTAACAAGGGTATTTTCTATGGCAAACGATAACAGCCGCAAATTCAAACAGAATCAAATAATGTTTCGCATACAGCCCTGAATTGTAGGGTTCTCAAGATCTGTTGATTTTGGTGAAGATCGGTTAAGGGAAAGGGGTAGTTTACCTGCAACGTTTTATGTTTTAACAAGGGTATTTCCTATGGCAAACGATAACAGCCGCAAATTCAAACAGAATCAAAAGATTATTTGCATACAGCCCTAAATTGTAGAGTTCTCAAGACCTATTGTTTTTGGTGAAGATCGGTTGAGGGAAAGGGGTAGTTTACCTGCAACGGTTTTTTTTTATCAAGGGAAATTTTTTTTGTTTGCCAAACGATAACAGCCGCAAATTCAAACAGAATCAAATAATGTTTCGCATACAGCCCTGAATTGTAGAGTTCTCAAGACCTATTGTTTTTGGTGAAGATCGGTTAAGGGAAAGGGGTAGTTTACCTACAACGTTTTTTTGACAAGGTTATTTTCTATGGCAAACGATAACAGCCGCAAATTCAAACATAATCAAATAATTTTCTGCATACAGCCCTGGTTTGTAGAGTACTCAAGACCTTTTGTTTTTGGTGAAGATCGGTTGAGGGGAAGGGGTAGTTTACCTGCAATGTTTGTTATAAAGCGTATTTTCTATGGCAAACGATAACTGCCGCAAATTCAAACAGAATCAAATAATTTTTTGCATACGTAAGTGAATTGTAGAGGACTCAAGGCCATTAGATTTTGGTGAAGATCGGTTAAGGGGAAGGGGTAGTTTACCTGCAACCTTTTACGTTTTAACAAGAGTAAAGTACTTGAAAATTCATTTAAACTTTTTCAAACAATGGTAATTGTTAAAAATAAAATAATTTTGTTGCCAGGCAATAAAATTATAATTTTTTCATTTTAATGTAAATTATGTATATATTAGAAAATATATCGTGCTTGGCAGGCAAGCATATTTCAGATTATAAGTCTTAGAATATGGAAGTCATGTATGGTTCTCCATACCGATATTTTTCTATGGTAAACGATAACAGCCACAAATTCAAACAGAATCAAATAATTTTTTGCATACAGCCCTGTATTGTAGAGTTCTCAATACCTATTGGTGTTGGTGAAGATCGTTTAAGGGAAAGGGGTAGTTTACCTGCAACGTTTTATGTTTTATAAGGGTATTTTCTATGGCAAACGATAAGAGCCGCAAATTCAAACAGAATCAAATATGTTTTTGCGTACAGCCCTGTTTTGTTGAGTACTAAAGACCTATTGTTTTTGGGGAAGATCGGTTAAGGGAAAGGGGTAGTTTACCTGACACGTTTTTTGTTTTATCAAGGGTATTTTATATGGCAAATGATAACAGCCGCAAATTCAAACAGAATCATATAATATTTTGCATACAGCCCTGAAATGTACAGTTCTCAAGATGTGTTGGTTTTGGTGAAGATCGGTTAAGGGAATAGGGTTGTTTACCAGCAACATTTTATGTTTTATCAAGGGTAATTTTTTTTTTGACGAACGATAACTGCCGTACATTAAAACAGAATCAACTACTCTTCTGCATACCTTTTTGAATTATACAGAGCTCAAGGTCTGTTGATTTTGTTGAAGATCGGTTAAGGGAAAGGGGTAGTTTACCAGCAACGTTTTATGTTTTAACAAGGGTATTTTTTTTTTGATGAACGATAACTGCCGTAAATTCAAAAAGAATCAACTAATGTTTTGCATACAGCCCTGAATTGTAGAGTTCTCAAGACCTATTGTTTTTGGTGAAGATCGGTTAATGGAATAGGGTAGTTTACCAGCAACGTTTTATGTTTTATCAAGGGTGTTTTCTATGGCAAACGATAACAGCCGCAAATTCAAACTAAATCAAATAATTCTTTGCATACGAGCCTGAATTGTAGAGTATCTAAGACATGTCGTTTTTGGTGAAGATCGGTTAAGGGAAAGGGGTAGTTTACCTGAACCGGTTTTTTATCAAGGGTAATTTTTTTCTATAGTAAACGATAACAACCGCAAATTCAAACAGAATCAAATAAGTTTTTGCATACAGCCCTGATTTCTTGAGTACTAAAGACCTATTGTTTTTGGTGAAGATCGTTTAAGGGAAAGGGGTAGTTTACCAGCCATGTTTTTTGTTTTATCAAGGGTATTTTCTATGGCAAACGATAACAGCCGCAAATTCAAACAGAATCAAATAATGTTTTGCATACAGCCCTGATTTGTAGAGTACTCAAGACCTATTGTTTTTGGTGAAGATCGGTTAAGGGGAAGGGGTAGTTTACCAGCAACGTTTTTTTATCAAGCGTATTTTCTATGGAAAATGATAACAGCCGCAAATTCAAACAGAATCAAATAATTTTTTGCATACATCCCTGAATTGTAGAGACCTCAAGGACTTTTGATTTTGGTGAAGATCGGTTAAGGGGAAGGGGTAGTTTACCAGCAACCTTTTACGTTTTAACAACAGTAAAGTACTTGAAAATTCATTTAAACTTTTTCAAACAAAGGTAATTGTTAAAAATAAAATAATTTTGTTCCCAGGGAATAAAATTATAATTTTTTCATTTTAATGTAAATTATGTATGAGTTAATATCTTTATATATATAATTTTCTGTACGTGTGTATGTCACTGAACTCCTCCATGTATAAAATAATATATCGTTCGTGGCAGGTAAGCATATCTCAGTTATGTAATGTTTACGTTTCCATTTTATTATTATGCCTACAGCAATAAAAAGGCAGGTAAGACACTCACACACACACACACACACACACACACACACACACACACACACACACACACACACACACACAATTCACGTTATTTCTGGCCTCACTCATGTTTATTTTCTTACATTTGCACGCTTTTTAAATGGAAAGTGCCGAAACCCACACCAACATAACGCGTGCAAGCCAAAAAAATGGACATCAATTTGCTTCCTGTGGATCGCTGGGCAGTGTAACTGCACGTGTTTACAGAGGAACGATTCATAGACAGACTTTTCGTCTTTAGGGAATCAACCCTCTGCAAGATGCTGAGGGTCCATGAGTGACTTCGGAGCGCTCCTTCTTTTTCGCGTGTTTGTTCTGTGAAACATACACTGTAGATTCGCAGCTTTACTCTATGCAACACTCAATAGGAAATGTTGAAAATTTTTGTCCACAGTGTACCCTCATTCACACTAAATCTGCTCTGATGTTTTAATTATGGACATCATAATATTAAAACTTTGGAAACTTGAGCACTACTTAATGGAGATCAATCATTAACTTATACAAGCCATTAATTTTATGCATATTTTTTATATATATGTGTACAACGTTATCGGCAACAAATAAGTAGTTTTTGTTAAAATTCCTTCCCGGAATATTTGGCCGTAGTCCAATGTTTTCTACAAAACCAGACGTTTCGGCAATGCCATCGACTTCCATCATCAGTGAAAATCGAGTGCGATAACGTGAGGTGGTATACGTTAGTGACCACAGTACTGTGGTTAAGGCTGAAGCAGGAAGTAGAAAGAAGTAGTTTCTATGGTAATATTTCATTTCTAAAATGATTTTAAATATAAATCTTAGAATATGGAAGTCATGTATGGTTCTCCATACCGATATTTTTACGATGTGTCACATGTAGAAAATTTTTTTTGTATTGACGACATAACTGCGGGAGCGTTGCAGCCTTAACTGTAGACACAGAAAAGATCAAACTGACTCACTGCAAAGGATTCGTTTACACATCAGTACAGTATTTATACAGCTGATTCTCCGCAACAATGACTAGACACTTCACAGCTGTTCATGGGGAGAACGTGGCGCCACGATGCGCTAAAAAACAGAAACGCCACACATTCGTTTATATGCTAGGCCGCGAACTTTTCAAATCGTCCTCGTATTTTGAGCCATAATGTCAAAGAGTATGGTGTAACATGATTTAGTATACATATCAAGTTTTTATGTTAAATGAGTTATAACTGATTTTGTATTCTGACGTTTTATTGCCATATCAAGACAGGAGGGAGATATAAGTAAAAATATAATGGAACTGATGAATATTAGTTTCCTCATTCCGTAAAAAAAATGCCATTTTTCCCAGGCATTCTTTCTGGGAGACAATAGCTTAGCTCTAGCAGTTGACGCAGGAAAACGAGATCGCAGGACGTATAGGGACGCACGCCAGAAGGTTGTCTCAGTCATTTCGTAAAGTTCAAACTGTAATTCTGAAGAATTACGGTTTTAATAGCGTTTGTTTGCAATTATCCGAACTTGATTTATTCTGCATGAGTACTTGATATCGTAACACAAGTACGATGATGTTTTTTTACTGTACACAACCGGCAGCCGTATCTTATTTCTTATACGCGTATCTTACTTTTAATGTGCACCTCAACGGCCCTTTTTTTAATAACTTGTTTACAATCAGAAATGTTAACAACATTCGAAACATTTTTAACGGTATTTAAATCGTATAAAATTCTTCCTTTGTCATCTTTTTCTGTTCGTTTCTGGATGGATAGATTCGTGTGAAAATAAATTAAATAATTACAATTTCGGACAGGTATGCCGGTCAAAATACTATTCTCTATTAGTAGGCTATATTGTAATATGAAAATATCTCATGTTCACTGATTTCGTTGTCCCTAAAAATAATTTTGAAGGTTTACACACCTTCATCAAATTAACAATTTTCATAATTAGGCATTAGTTTCTTCAATAATTCAACAAATAACAATACGCACTTGCAGCTTTATACTCACAAAGCGTGTTTTCACAAACAGATATATAGAATGTTTCAAAATACAAACATAATTACGTATTGTAGAGGCAATCAGTGTAGTAAAGGGACATTCAAACAAGTCGGTGACAGCAACAGAGAGAGCGTGCAGTTGTGTCAACACTCGTCGAGTGCATTTAAACCAATTACGCTTCTCCAACTTGTGAATAAAATATACGCTGCAGAAAAAAGGCAGAAACCTCTCTTCACCGGTATAAAATATAATCTTTATTAAATCATAATCGGAAAATAGTAGAATTTAAACTGCACAATTTACTGTACCTGGAAACGTAGGCGCATGAGGAGAAAATATATAATTATAAAAAATACGACGAGTAACTAACGAGTGAAAAAAATCGGTTTGTACTTTTTTATCAGATAAGTTTAAAAATTAAAGCTTTTCCACCATTACACAAAAATTTAGGAAACAAACGAATAAAAAATGCATTCATTTATTCCCAACGAGTGTTTACGTCTACTTAGTAGTTAGTAATTAGCTAGTAAATATTCACAATTAATTTTCATGAATTCCATAGTGTCGCTGACCAAATAACATCAAACCGTGTAGATTGTTGTCCTCTAGATCCGTAAGTTGCGTATAAAGGCACATAAACAGCATACCCTTTGCAATGTAAAGTGTAAAATAGACCACACTTCGAGCCACGTAACATTGGAGAAAGCGTAAACAAATGAACTTGTTAATGCCATAGCTGGATACAAGACATTAAATCTGATTCAGTTATCCAGAGCATTAAATCATGAATCAGTTATATTGTTAAACAAAATAAGAAGAAAAGACGGAAAATGTGTACGTTTTAAAAAAAATTTAAAGTGGTTTGCTTTAATTGAATCATACCCGTTACAATTTTATGGTCTGTCATATTTTTTAAAGTGAATTTAAGCTAATGTGTAATACTTAAGTCTAATTAGGTGTTATAATTAGACTACACGAAAGCCTAACGTTCTTTATTAGTGTTTACTTTATTCGCTCTAAGCTTATCTGTCCTGTACTGTACAGGAAACAGCCTCAAAATAATGTTTGCAATGTTTCCTCTGTTACTTTATAAACGGATTCATCAATCGAAGAAATCACACTATTCTCAACGGCTACTGCTGGAGGGTTTGTTGCTCGTTAACGATACCAGAACATTACTCTTTACTTTATTACTTTATTGTAGTGCACTACTCGCTTTTATTTTATTCGGAAGAAACAGTTTTCGAATAAATTGTATTTCAATCTTCTTCAAATCTAAATTTTATTTTGGACGTTTATTACCGGCACAAGCTGTTTTCACTTACAATTAAATCAACTTTTTGTAATGATTAAATAGGCTAAATGATAAAGTAATATATTTTTTACGAATACCAGAAATTCGCCGATTTCTATTACTTTATCCGGTTACCCATTAAACTATATAATAACGACTGCCTTCCTACTAATACTGCGTGCTTGTGTGTTCGTGGAAGGGAGATGGTTAACTTTCTTGCAATGAATTCACTTCTTAAAAAGCAAGTAAAAGCCTCAATTAAAGTCAATGCTAACAAGCTGGCGCGCCGATATGACTAAAAAGTGGGTAAAACACAGGAAATAAAAAGGAAACTTTTGACGGTTCACTAAGTTCTATAAAGTATTTTACTTCATTTATATTAAACTGTTATGGCGGATACGCTCGTTAACGTTGTATCTTCATAACTCATTGAGCGTATTATCTGTTCATCTCGCATAGCTCTTATAAACTGTTATAATGGATAATGCATTCAACTTTCGTTCACAGTATTATATTTCATTCCCATAGAGCATTAACACTGTCTGTTCAATGTAGATAACTGTATCTGTTCCTCTGGCGCTACAGCCCACGATGAGCCTTGGCCTCTCCGACTAGTCACCTACAAACACCTCGGTCCTCCAGCCTCTCCCTCCAATCCTCCTGAGGTCATCTTCTACCTTCTTCTAGGTCTTCCTTTCCTTCTTTGTCCATCCAAGAATTGCTTTGAGGTTCAGTCGTCCTCCATCCACATCACATGTCCCAACCAGCTGATCCTCATAGACCTGATGAACCTCACTGTATCCTTACCATCTAGCAATTCCTCCAATTCCTTATTGTTCCGTATGCGCCATTCTGCACCTTCCTCCACTGGTCCAAAGAATTCTTCTTTGAAAGACTCTTAAATTATGTATGTCACTATTAAGTAGTGTCCAGGTCTCCGCACATACGTAACAACTGATTTTAATAATCAACATTTCGTACAAACATACATTTTTAATATCCAGCCTTTCGCAAAGATTTTAAAAGTAGGCAAGAAACATTACTGAAACAATGTGCTTTACTTTCCAGCCGAGAGTTACCACTGACTTACTCAGTCTTATCGCCATATGAAAAGTTATTTTTACTTTGTTTTGTTTTTACAACTGACATTTGTAAACGCTTGCCTATACAGTCATTTAGCTAAGCCTAAACGCTTTCCTGTAATTTTTAAGACTTTTGGGAATCTCTAATCATTTTAATGTTCTCAGTTAGAAAAATCAATTAATTGAAACATACATTGTAAACGTGTGTTACAGAAGATTGTCGTTAATAGTCTTATCGTAGCATGGTTGTTAATAAGAATTCATAATTATCAGAGATTTAAAAATAGGATAGAAATAGGACGGAGAGTTCACAGGTTGTTTTGGAAAAGTCAGACGAACAGTATTGGTAGAATGTTAACATTAGCGAAAACCCGTAAATGTGCGGTTTCCAAATGACCAACTCATTATTTAGGCGGAAAACGTGTGTATGTGTGTGTGTGTGTTTTATGTATGTATGCATACTATTAAGAGCATTAAATCGCACCGACAAAAATGTCGACAAAATCTGTGACAAAAATGTCAGTTTATTGAAAACTAAGTGAATCCAGTTGCGTATAAGATAAGCAATGATGAGTATCAAAACAGATTAAGACACGCACCGTTACTAAGACGACCCCACTGCTCAGAAACAGTTAGCGTGTGTCTGCATTACGGTAACATTTGGAGCACGGGATTAGAAACAATTTTATAATATTTTGATATGGCTACCAAAAAACGCTACGTACGTAAAATAATTGTGGGATAGAAGGTGAACCTAAGGAAAATAGTCAAACTAGGAGTGAGAACGAGCTCTGAGACAACAGAAATGAAGGAACCATTGGGTGGGTATAACATATCGCTGTGGACGTGGAAACATTACCTCCAGTACCCTCCGCCGGCACTAATCAAATATATTATAAGAAAATCAGTGTGATACAGATGATGGGTGAAATGTCCGAGGAAACAAAACAAATAACAGAAAAAAAAAACGGGAAAGCAGAGAATTTAAGAACTGTCTGCAATAAAACAGAACCTGGATGCGGCCTGACTGCTGAACGGAACCATATATTTCTATTGATTCTATATTTTTAATAAACGTGACAAGGAATATTGTCCAAACTATTTATATGTATGCAATAAAATTCAGGGACAAGCCCTAGAATAAAAAACATTCATATACTGGAAGTAGGCTAATGGGAATACCAAATATGGAGACGCGAGTGCCACGGAAAATACTGATATGGTGGTAACGAATACCACATCACAGACAGTCGAAGAGACGTTTACATATGTGGTTTACTGAGAAAAGAAAGGCACATACATTCTGTGTATATATATTGCAATAGGTAGAATTTGCATACGAAATAGTAATTTAACTCTAGCTTATGATAGCAGGTTGCAATGAAAATTTGTCTAAGTAATGACTGCAGGTTCGGACATTGTATAATAGACAATAAGATACATGTTAAATTTGTTAGTTTAAGTTAATTTTGACAGTAAAAAAAAAACAAATAGTGTTGTGAAGTGGTGCGAAAATACGCGTAGGTATATGGCGTGTGCGTGTGTGCGGGTATGTATAACTTTTTTACGGGATAATAATAAAAAACACATTAAATTAAATAACTTTCGTGAAAATGAAAATTCTGAAATGAGACACACCAGAGTAAGCATAAATAAAAGACCTATCGAGTGGTAATATTTTTTCATAAATTAAAGAACTAAATATATGAGTTTTTTGTAAAGAAAGTTTTATGACCCTGAAGAAAAGTAATAAAATTAGACTGTTTTTTTTTTTTAAAGCTTAACTTTGCTCGTAGACAGTATGGTGCATGAATTAAGTTATCATAACTTAGGCCGCAGAGAAAGAGAATAATTCGGCCAATGAAACTGGCTAAAATGTTAGTTGAATTTGTTCTTCATATCGTATAATTCTGTCTCTCTCAGTGAACTCGATAACGCGTGGTCGTCGCTGCCAGTTTAGACGATTGGTCTACAAAAGCGCACGAGCACAAGTCAGGAAGTTCGCGAGTTGATTGAATATCGAGTGCTAATCCGGTTCAGTACAAGATCGTCCGCATAGGCATTTAAAAGGACACTTCACGTTTGCTGGAGTAATGTGTATGTTTATTACACTGAATAAATTACAATTAAACATTAATTCACTACAAATTGTAGAAGTACCCAACCCGAGAACGTCCCTGAACGTCGGACAACAGGAGAAGACGGAACAGTATCCTGAGCAGTATCCAGAAGGAACTACTTATCTGTCTTCCGGACCGGAGCATCGACATCGCATCATCCATCGATAAAAAGAAAAGAAATGAAATTATGTGTTATCAACTTTATCAAAAACCATTTATAAACTTCAAGACAAAAGAATAAAAGACAATAGAATATTTATGTATTAGAATATGAGGGAAAATTATTTTAAAATTGTAAAAAACGTCAACAGACAGTTTAATTAGTTTTATTTTGTTATCATAAACAGTATTAAATTATTAGTACAATTCAAAAGAAATCATTAATAAATATCCGAGGCATTCCAATTTACGATATAACCGACTACTTATTCTATGCGACCCATGTACATTGCAATATACAGTATATATATATATATATATATATAAATATATGCGTGTGTGTCTGTGTGTACATATATGTATCTCGTACATTTTTATTACATAAACGATACTAGCTTAAGAGTGGGAACCATACCTTCGCCCCTTAAACATCAAGAAGTGTACACAATACATATTATTATAACGTATGAAACTCAAGAAAACCACATACATATTGATATTTGGAAAATTGTATATTACATTTTAAAAATTAATAATTATGTTTAAAATTCTTCAGAACTATTTCTGATTTAAACAAAATAAATGATTGAAGTGGAAATTAATGTTCTGATTTGTAAAGACTTCAAAGTACTTTTTAAACTGTTGTTAATGAGATAACAAACACTATCAGTAGTGTTACTTTTACTTAGTGATTTGTTTAATTAAATCTTCGATTTATTAAAACTCGAACATAAATCTAAATAAAACCCTGAATTATTTAACATTTAAAAAATGCAATGTTTTCATACTACATACGCATTATTAAATAATGCAATTCCATTAAATTAATATAATTATATTTTTAATCAATTAAGATTATACACTTATGTTTAATTATTATTTCCATTTAAACGTTCACACGTATTGTTATAGTTGATGTTTCCTGAATAGTAAGGAAAATTCTGGTGTACTCGCACAGGATAATAGAATAATACATTTTCTATTTACCGACGTGAAAAATGTTACGCCGTTAAAGCTGTTGAAATCTGTATAAATTATGATGTTTGTGTCACCGCCTATGAGTGCACGCGTACGAGAAAAACAATCATTACTCTTTGTCAAGTGCACTACTGAAAAGTACTTAACTGTGTGTAGTTTTTATGTAGGGAAAGAGCGAGAGGGCAGGATGACAGGGTGAGCATACTGGCGAGGTCATGTGATTCGATCAATAGAATCCCAGCATCCCAGGATCTGGTCCACCTCCTTCATACCGCCTCTTTTATATGTTTGACAAACTATTGTTTTAAAGCAAACAATTGAATTAAATCTGCAAGTTAATTGTTATACGATTCATACTACTAAACGATTATTTCAAAAATAGAAGGGAAAACTGAAGTTGTGCGAGCGTTTGCCACGTTGTAAAGGTGTTACAAAAATGAGAAATAATGTAAATTTCAACGTGTTATAGTAAACAGTAATACACGAAAAGTAAAAGTGGATGTTCACAGCGAAGCCTGCCTGTGACGTCATAAGCTCGTTGCTACGATTTCATTGTGCAGAAACAGTATAAATCTGAGCATTAGTTGGGTTTAATTTTTAACTCACACTGGTTAACGTATCGAAACACTGTGAACGAAAACGTCCAGATTTTGAAAGATTATTATATCTATTGCTATTTTCATTATCACTATAAACAAAAATTTTAGTTTAAACTCATTTATTTTCATGAAACGACATTGAAGGTTAGAAAATATGGTTTTAGGAATTTTTAAAAAAATTGTTAGCACTGTTACCATTTTATTTCAAAACGTAGTGACTATACTTCAATTGTTTTTCTAGGCGAAGCTCTCAAAGCCTGAAAGATGGTGCCACCTACATGCAATCACAAAATTTTGGAAAACACGAAACAGACGAAGTTTTAACGTAAATCGGATATCACCTTCACATGAAAGAATTCAAGGAAAAAGTACAATATATATATATAAGTACACGGTGATTATGTTACGTTTTAATGGTTGATCCAGTACGTATTAGGTTTAACACAAAAAGAGGTATTTTTTAAATATTTCAGTAGACTTGGAAGTACGTAGCTGGGAGGCATGAAACCAAAAGGCACCCATATGAACATTCTAGAATACCCAGGCCGCCTACATATTTTATGAACGGTTTTACTCCACACACACACACACTCCCGGACCTCTTTTCTAGCGTAAACAAGAGTGAACTCTTAGCTTTCGGAAAAATTTATAGCGTACATTCGTTGAATTTACAACCGAGCACTTCGCCGTGGAATGTTCCAACTAACTGATACGCAAAGAAATCGTAAGTAGGGTGGAAAGCGTTACAAATTTCTCAACTTTCTTTTTAAATATTTACATTCGCAGACGATAAGTGTACAGGGGAATAATTCCATCGCAACGAAAAACTGTAAGTTTTTACATAAGCCTAATCTTTTTATAACGATTTTAAACTGTCCACATTTTACAGACGGTAAAGAGACGTCTACTTAAAAAAGAAATTAAGGTGGCACACGAAATTGTAAGAAGTATGGGACCAACGAGAATTTAAGCTTTGAGAAATACGTTTCACGAAAAACAGTATTTAGACTATCTAAATAGTACTAAAGAGGCGTTGGTGACAAGCGATTACTCTGAGCAACTTTACGAGATTGGTCAAATTAAAGTCTAAGCAGATTATTGAGTTTATAATCCAAAATTTCTTAAGATCTCCGAGTGGAATAAAGAGTCATAATAAAATAAACTATCAAATGGGTTTCTGAAGAAAACGACCGAATGACTTTCTCCTTGCCATGGGAAGGAAAATAAGAATACTTATTCAGCTAACTGTATATACACATTTAAATTGAATCGTGTTAATATCAACTGAGACACTTGTGTGAGTGAGTGTGTGTGTGTGTGAGGGGAAGGAGGAGGGCTAACATATGTAATTGTACATTTATAAGCACACCTAAAATTCGTTGCTCTTTGTTATCCAATATCCAGTTTTCACTGTTACTCTTTGAATGAATATAAGTTAAACATGTATGTACTTATAAGAAAAATTATTTTTGTTCAAGTCTGTTAAGACGAAGCTAATGTGCAGTTGCTAAGAAACCTTAAGTAAATAGAAAAATGTTTTTGCATAATATTCTAATGCTCGTACAAAAACGCCTAGTAATAATACTTAACGAACTCTTATACCTTGTTTAATACGTTATTGATATGATTTCTGAAGATTAAAATTTTAAAACTGCTACACGTTTATTAGTGTTTGTTCACTTCTTAAAATAAAGAAATAATAACAAAATGGAATGCACTAATTATGTTAATCACTTCAGTTATGTATTTAATAATTTAAGTCAATGTATTTAAAAAGTTATGTACAGTAGGCTATTGAGTAGGACGTTAGCTATCGTATGATTCAAATAAACAATGATTTAAGCACTATAAATCTGTGATCGTCTCACTATAATGTGCGACTCGATATTACGATACTATCGAAAGTCAGATTTGAAGATCGTTAAAAATAACACTGATAGGCCCTATATATTCTCACTTCTACAACCCATACTCACTAGAATTTTAGAATACGAAGACAACTTGTGTTACTGCCTGTATAGGATAAACATTATAAGAATTGTTTTTATACGTATGTACGTATATTACTTAATACGTATATAATCAACATCTTTTTTCTTGCATGGAACGGGTTTCGAGCATTAAGCAGTACGCTCGTCATCAGCCATGTTGGTTTCCATTCCGCTGAAGTATCTGTATGTTTAGTTGGTTGCTGCTGTCGGCTTTTGTTGATTGGGGGTTATTGTGATTAGATATGGTGTATAAATTTGTTTGTCTATATGACGTGTATATGAAGATTATAATATGGAGAATACATATAACATTATAATATGATGATATATGTCAAGTTATAATTTAATAAATAGTGTAGGCCTGCGTAGGATATGCAATCATGAATATGTAAATCATAATAAATATAATGCATACAGGCACTGCCGGATTTAAGCATAGGCTACAGCATAGGGGCCCGTACCACAAACAAAAAGAAAAAAAAACAGGACAGTCAACTTGCATAAAAATTAATTGGTTAGTGTTTCAGAGAACAGCGGAAGTTATTAAAGGAAAATGTGTATTATGAGCCATGTATAGGTTAGAGTGGGGCAAGAGTGCGTACTTAAATTTTAATATACATATTGTGTTGTGGTCTCCAAGTTGCATATAACTAAAGTACGGGACATAGCATTATAAGCTTCGAGGTTACGCAATAGTAGCAGCTCTTCCCCGCCCCTCGCCCAACAGCGTTGTCGTGCGTTACACTTGGTATGCGTAGGCTAAGGTGGGAGGGGAGGGGAGTGAAGCGACATGGCAATACCGCAGTCGCTTCCAAGCTTATTTTGATACGTCTCACATAATAATTATAGTTAATATTACCTCGTGTATCCGGGTACACTGGTGCTCCTCCTTGCAACTTCAATGTTTTTTAAAAAACTACGCGTTTCGGGACTCATGATCCTATCATCAGGCTGGTAAAAACAAGAATCACTCACATGGAGTACGTCAACTTAATAAAATACAAATAAAAACTTTCACTCGCACATCATTCCAGAACACAAAGTCATAGTACCGCGTGTATATAATTACTCCGATACGATGCGCATCGTATCGGAACTCGCAAGTGACTAACCGTTACGCGTCGCACTATATCTACTTTATCTATGTGTTGTTCCAACACGCGTATAGCCGTGTCGTACAGTCCGTTGGACTTAAAAGAAAGCTTGTCGTTCAAGAGCTGATTACCTTGGGTTTTTGAGGCCTTATAAATTTTAAATTCTTCCAGCGTGTCCATAAGCCTGCCCTTTTTACAGAAATGCAACGGCTTGAAGTTACTTTGAAAACTCGAGTAATTATGGTTCTGGTTGACTATATGCAAGGCAAAGTTTGATTTTATCTTCTGGATATCACCTCTAGGGAGATGTTTTCTGTACCTATCCAGAAATTTCCTGCCCGTTTGTCCAACATAAAAATTGTTGCAGTCCTCGCATTCTATTTTATAAATACCAGAACAGTTTTCTACTACTCTGTTGGTCACTAGTCTCAAGGTGTTCAAAATGCAATTACTCGTTTTGAAAGAAACTGCGAAACCGCGTTTTTTAAAAACGTTCTTAATAGTATTAGGCAAAAGATTTGTAAATTCCGTTGGTATAGGCTATATTTAGTGTCACTGTTGTGTGTTTTGCTTATGCTTATATTTTTATATATGTTCCTCCTCTGCCTCGCTACTACTTTGTCTATAACCGTTGGCCACCGCGATATATTTTATCGTATTAAGCTCATCGATGTAGTCTTCCGCCTCTAACGGAATTTTTAGTAATCTGTTAACCAACAAGTTGAATGATGCCATTTTTTGTGCAAATTGATGAAATGAAGAAGCATGAATAGTAATATCTGTGGTGGTTGTCTTCGTATAGATTTTGAACCTAAACAAATTATTTATTTTCCGCACAGTTATGTCCAGAAAATTTAGGCTACTGTTATTTTCCATCTCCAACGTGAACTTTATTTTTGGGTGTATACTATTTATGTATTTACTCAAGGTTTCTATTTGTCTATGCGTGCCATTAATAACAAGGAATGTGTCATCCACATACCGAGTGTATGAGATGATATTTTTGTAAAGCTTGTTTTTATGCGATAATATGTGTTCATTTTCAAAATAGTCAAGATAAAGATCGGCCAAGAAACCATTAAGTGGCGATCCCATTGCAAGGCCGTCGTCCTGCGCAAAAAATCGGTTATCAAAAGTGAAATAATTCTGGCCGCAAAAATACTAAGTGATCAAGATAAACAAAACGAGGCTCGCGTGTTCATTAATAACAAACTGAACCGTATGTTAAAAAGTGAAAAGCGTCCACCTGACTACAAATATCGCAGGGATGTAAAAACTGTACGCAATATTAAGCAAAAACTCAAGAACAATAATGCTATCATAATTAAAGCTGATAAAGGCAATACGATTGTAATCTTAAATCAAGACGAATACAAACAGAAAGTTTATGAGTTTATTCACGATAATAACATACGTACTTTGACAAGAGACCCCACTACAAACTACGTTAGGGATATCAACAACTGTATTAATAGATCCACATGCCTATTTGATACACGCACTATGCGTCTGCTAAAACCAATACACGCCCAAGCTCTCGCACTTAACGGCCTCCCAAAAATACACAAGAAGAATATGCCCATACGTCCTGTGGTTAATTTTACCACAGCACCTGGGTATAAGGTAGCTAAGAAACTTTTACAGATCTTGAAAAGTAATATTAAATAGACATTAACCACAGCGTCAGAAATAGTATTGAGTTTGTGGACAGAGTGAAATCGTTAGTAGTATTACCACAATATAAGTTGGTGTCCTTTGACGTTACGAACCTTTACAATAATGTCCCTGTGCCCCAAACGATTGATATTTTACAGAAAAACCTGGAGGATTCAGGCACTTTAGATCAGCAAAAAATCCACGAACTTATCGCGTTGCTAAGAATATTATTAGGCCAGAATTATTTCACTTTTGATAACCGATTTTTTGCGCAGGACGACGGCCTTGCAATGGGATCGCCACTTAGTGGTTTCTTGGCAGATCTTTATCTTAACTATTTTGAAAATGAACACATATTATCGCATAAAAACAAGCTTTACAAAAATATCATCTCATACACTCGGTATGTGGATGACACATTCCTTGTTATTAATGGCACGCATAGATAAATAGAAACCTTGAGTAAATACATAAATAGTATACACCCAAAAATAAAGTTCACGTTGGAGATGGAAAATAACAGTAGCCTAAATGTTCTGGACATAACTGTGCTGAAATAAATAATTTGTTTAGGTTCAACATCTATAGGAAGCCAACCGCCACAGATATTACTATTCATGCTTCTTCATTTTATCCATTTGCACAAAAAATGGCATCATTCAACTCGTTGGTTAACAGATTACTAAAAATTCCGTTAGAGGCGGAAGACTACATCGATGAGCTTAATACGGTAAACTATATATCGCGGTGGCCAACGGTTATAGACAAAGTAGTAGCGAGGCAGAGGAGGAACATATATAAAAATATAAGCATAAACAAAACACACAGCAGTGACACTAAATATAGCCTATACCAACGGAATTTACAAATCTTTTGCCTAATACTATTAAGAACGTTTTTAAAAAACACGGTTTCGCAGTTTCTTTCAAAACGAGTAATTGTATTTTGAACACCTTGAGACCAGTGACCAACAGAGTAGTAGAAAACTGTTCTGGTATTTATAAAATAGAATGCGAGGACTGCAACAATTTTTATGTTGGACAAACGGGCAGGAAATTTCTGGATAGGTACAGAAAACATCTCCCTAGAGGTGATATCCAGAAGATAAAATCAAACTTTGCCTTGCATATAGTCAACCAGAACCATAATTACTCGAGTTTTCAAAGTAACTTCAAGCCGTTGCATTTCTGTAAAAAGGGCAGGCTTATGGACACGCTGGAAGAATTTAAAATTTATAAGGCCTCAAAAACCCAAGGTAATCAGCTCTTGAACGACAAGCTTTCTTTTAAGTCCAACGGACTGTACGACACGGCTATACGCGTGTTGGAACAACACATAGATAAAGTAGATATAGTGCGACGCGTAACGGTTAGTCGCTTGCGAGTTCCGATACGATGCGCATCGTGTAGTGGTGTAATTGTATACACGCGGTACTATGACTTTGTGTTCTGGAATGATGTGCGAGTGAAAGTTCTTATTTGTATTTTATTAAGTTGGCGTACTCCATGTGAGTGATTCTTGTTTTTACCAACCTGATGAGTCCCGAAACGCGTAGTTTTTTAAAAAACATTGAAGTTGCAAGGAGGAGCACCAGTGTACCCGGATACACGAGGTAATATTAACTATAATTAAATTTTAAATTCGTCTCAAACTGAAATCATTGTACCAAGACTCATTATATTTTGAAGAAATATCATGAATCCCTTAAGGTTCGATTAAGACCCCCTTTTTTATCATTTCAACTACTGCAACACATGTAAATAAATATATTTCCAAAACTTGTCAAATGCGAACTTTTGCTCCCATAGGTGAGGCAAAAGTCCGCAGATAGTGGGGCAAAAGTTTTCAATTAAATTAATTTGAATAAATTAACTGTATTTAACCTTAACAACTTTATTAATGATTTTCTTTATTAACATATTTGACCAATTTTTTAATTTATTAACTTTATTAACAAATTATAATTAAAAAGTTGAAAGAATTATAGTCATTTTGACACAATGTTAAAGATTGTAAAAGTATTCCAGACCCCCCCCCCCCCCGGTAGTTGGGGGCCAGCACCACATGTACAGCCTAGAGGCCCACTAACTCTAAATCCGGCACTGCATACAGGAGAGAGTCAATCGTACACCACATATAATTACAACAACGCCAAAAATCCCTGAAGAACAATACCAACCAAAAATCAACAATAGCCAACAACAGCAACACACAGATAGGCTACTTCACCAGAAAGACAACCAATATTTCTGATACGAGCTTACTGCTTAATGCTCGAAACGTGTTCCACGTGAGGAAGAAACATACCTTGATTGTATGTTAATATAGTATTAAGTAATTTACATATCAAGAGAAAACTGTAGCAACAAGTCTTTGAATATAAAATACAATAGACAAAAGATATATTTTAATAAATACAGCCAGGCCTACATATTGTAACATGCGATTATGAATGTGTATTGAATGACTGCATAATAAATACAATACACACAGTAGAGCGTCAATATCCGATCTCCGAGCCTGAAGGGAAAAATTCTCAACTTTGATATAATCATATGCATGAAGCAACCTAACCTCTTTTTCTACTAACCAATTCAATTTTACGTTTGTTAACCAATCATTTGACGTATTATCAGTTCACATACTCAAAAGGAAAAACAGAGGACTATTTAATTGACGTTTTGTTTGAGTGTACGGACAGAAACTAAACGGTAACGTGAATCTAGGGAGATACGACGAGACGCAAGGTTGTACGTATCCAACTCGTCACCATATCATAACATATCTTGTTGAGTCACATGAAAGATATAACCGCAAAACAAGCTGTTACAAAGGTAACTTGTAGGCCTAATGCCCCTGAACATTAAAAACTACAAATACATATCTAAAACATTTCATTTCAGTACTTTGTGAAGCCGTAGTACAACACAAACAGTTTTACAATAATTTAAACACTATACACCAGTGGTTCCCAAACTTTTCAGTCCGCGGAATGAAATTTTTTTATTCAAAAAATTTCATGGACCCCGTCTGAGTTATGAAATAAAACAAACAGTAAATATGATACAAACTCTTATATTTAATTAAACTCAAACTTCTCTTAACTTGCAAATTTATAATGTTAATGATATCAAACGTAGTTTAATTTGAACAATGAAGCGGCTTTTGAGCAATTAGCTCTGCAATATTTGGTTTAATGTCTGATAATTTCAATATTAAGTCACTCACGACATCAAGTTTATTTCTTTCCAGCCACACGTGTCGAAATCAAGCTACTTAGGCGTAAAACCAGCTACACGGAAAAACGTTTTTCTCAGATACAGTGCTTATATGTAGACTAAAACAGCGCGATCAGTTCTGCGTTGATGCGGCGCTCTAGTCAGTTCCGCTGACAAACAGACCTGCTACACGACATGATTTAAAGACATTATTAAAACCGTTAGTTTTAAATTACTTTTACAATTACAATTAGTTTGAACTAAAAAAAAGTGGAATCTTCTACTAATTGTTAAGATTCTAAAATTTAGATTTTAGACTATAAGAAATCGGAGAAAATTACGGTATATTCTATTTTTTCTTAAAAGTGTCCGCGGACCCTACTTTGGGAACCACTGCTATACACAGCCTACGCCGTATGTCATAGGCTATATTTTATCACACACTATTTGTGTGTTCGGATATCCGAATTTTTTTACATCCGAACTATCCTCGGTCTCAATTATTCGGATAATTGGCGATCCACTGTATTTACAGGATGTGAACATTTACAGGTAACGGTTAAAACAACTAAGCACGCGACAAAAGGTACTTTCTTTTGATCGTGATTCATGATATCTCGAGGACTCCTCTTCAGCCTGCAGCAACTATTAACAAAAATAAGTAGCCTAGTTATTGCGGGAAGAAGGACAGGAAAAGCAGGAAACGGTGTGAGTACTATTAATAAAGAAAACGCAGTGCTGAAGTACGAATTATTTTAATTGCAATAATAGTTAACAACAATGCCTAAACACAACGGAGGCAGACGTTTCTTGTAACTCAATTAATTCAGCTACACGTGGTGCGTGTTGTCCAACACGTAATATAACAAAGCTGTATACAAAGTATGTAGCCAAAATTATCTGTTATTTATTTATGTATTCATTTTTCTCTTTAATTTATCAATAGACTAAATTTTTATAAAATAAAGACAATAACCTGTGTTACTATCTGTATTGGTTAAACATCTGATTTAACGAATATATATTTTACATGTACATTAAAAAGTAAAAAAGGAAAAAACAAAAGGAAACATGGACGCCAATGAAAGTTATGTACTTATGATCGTAATTCGTGATATCACAAAAATTCTGCTTCGGCTTGGCACAACTATGCAGATTACAAGTGCTAACAACAAGCAAACACTATATAGTGGACAAAAGTAGAGTAAAATTGTTTCACCCTTGTTCTCAGCTCAGTAACGCACCTATACACTCATCGATTCTTTTGTTCTCGAACCTTCTTATACATGAATATATTACAATTTCCATCTTTGTCAGCGAACAATTATCACTGCTCAGAAAACGTAACTAAAACTATCGTTTATATAACATGAAACACAATATAATATTTTAACTACCAATTAACATAATACAAACATAATCGTAACTAAAATGTTGCATACAAATTAAATTAATGAAGCTACAATAAAATACAAGTTAAATTTATATTTAAATCTAAACAATACCCACTTACTATATTAAAAATATCGTATCAAAAATATGATAATGACAAGCTTCAAAACAATTATCAACACTATGGGCGCGTTTACACGTGGCAACGAGTATTATTGGTTTGTTCGATCTCGGTAAACTTATGTATGTCTATTTACAGTCCTAAATATTTGGGTTTGCCACTACCGCATTCACACTAAAAACCATACCACAATTTGATACATACTCCGTAAGTATATAGCTTTTTAACATAGACACACATATGGTCAATATAAGTCTCAGAAAGTAGAAATCACAGAGATAACATTTTATATACGTAAATCGACGCAGCATATTGAAGAGGGATTAAATTCTGACTTGTACGAAGTACTCGTAGACCGCAATGCCAATGTGTATTAGAAATGATAAATATGTTACAAGCTGAATTACAAACAAATGTATATTTTAAATAGTCATAGAAAAGATGAACACAGCCGAATGCATCCGTCAGTGACAAAAATGTTACGTGAACAAGCAACACATCCACGGATTATAATAAAGCATCTGTCCTGAGAAAGGTTTGAGAAACATATACCAGAGTCTTGCACAGTTATAAACTGAATTATATGTGCTGAAAATCAGTTGCGCCTTTACGTCGCAATATTCCTACCTACGGTATTAAGTCGAAAGTATGCGTAAAAAAAAACTGAAATAAAATAAATGCACCAAACGGTACCATAAACGGTTTCGTCTCTCTAGTATGTTTCACTGAACGTGTAATAACCTGAGGAAATCTCCACATAATCAAACACCGTCTGAGTTTGAAGAAAATAGACTTCAGAACCGAAGTTTTTTTTAAAATTATTACACTGTTGTGTGCTTGAAATACAATTAGAAATCCTTGCCTTTGCTTGGGTACGGTACGGTAAACGGTTGGTTTAGGATACTCATCTAAACGGAATGTAGTTTACATTGCATTTTTTTAAGTAATGGAAATTAGTTTTCATTATATCCAATTATTGATTACATAGAATCTACTTTTATTCTTGTCTAATTTACATTCTTATTTTAATACGAAACATCTTGGTAAAAAGAATGTGAAACACCACTTATTTTGGAAAACTGCGATTACCATTAACACCAGAAGACAGTATAAAAATGTTTAAACAACATGCGTTGTTAGCATCTGCTTATTGACTCACCATTAGTCCGTGTCTCACATCATTTGTAAAAAGCTCCATTCCTTCAAGTAAACGAGTCCAAAATACTTCATTCTTAAACCATGATGTACGTAAGTCTTACGTAATAAGTTAAATATTACTGAAGTAAAAATATTGCCCTGAACAAGGTTCAACGAATCTCTTTCAACGTTTTAATTTACACAAACTCTTACATTCACGACTAATGAACAAAAAAATGGTTCCACAGTCCATTGAACATTAATATCACAGGCATAAAAGTATTTACAAATTTTATGAAATTTTACGTGCTGGTTGAAAATTATGCAGTTCTGCAGAGCGTTCACGTGTTGATAATTATTTTGATAATACGGTTACAACGTTAAGAATACGTATTTAAAATTTGTTTTAATCGAATGCCATCAAAGACAAAAATCCAACGATAAAAAAGTGTTCCCATTAAAAATTTTTATATTTTACTTTTTTTACAAATATTATATCTTATAATAACCACTGTTAGGTTTTCATGTAAGTGGTAATATTTTTCTTTAAAACCATTCATAATATATATATATATATATATATATATATATATATATATATATTATTTACAATGCATTATGTATAAAGTTATAACTAAATTATTCAAGTATGGTATTTTTTCTGTTAGCCACTTGCGTGATTATTTATATATGTATATATATAGTAAATGCTAAACAAGCTGACAGTTTTAAACAGGTCATAGGATTTAAATACTTGCCGGTAGTCTCGACTGAATGAATAACAATAACTACAAAGTATTGACTACGTGCTCCTACAATGACGTGAAAGTGGACTTTATTATACTGTTTACCTTTGTACCAATATGGTAAAACGATTTAATCAGCACATTGTTTTATAATACAAAACATGCCATTCAAATTAACTTAGACGTTACGTTTACCAAAATCACGACTATCAGTAGCAAAGAGACGGTTCCATTTAGCGTAGAGTTAGAATTACCTGGCGAAACTGTTACAGGAATTCTATACATTCCACATGGTCCATGATTCAAACTTCTAAATCTATTATGACTTTGGTAAACATCTTAATGCCATATTAATGATCTGTACATAGCGTACATGAAATTTTTGATTTTACATTATTTTAAAGAATTTCAAGTTGTAACGTGTATTAAGGTTTATGCAATGTTTTCTCCAGGAAATAACTTTTTTTAACTTTAAAATGTTTTTCTTATGTAGAAAATGGTAATAATTTTTGTGTACCATTTAAAAAACAAAACATAAAAGTCTATTCCACTAAGAAATCTAAAAGTTTTATTTGCCTGTTGAGAGGAAGAGCTAGATGGAAATTTAAAAATGCATAAACATTAAGAATTTACAGTATAGGTTTAAATTTGTGTAGAGAAATTGACATTATAGAAAAAACATATAAATACCATATTAATGTACATAATACGTAAGCATAAACACACACGTTCTCTCTCTCTCTCTCTCTCTCTCTCTCTCTCTCTCTCTCTCTCTCTCTCTTAAATATTTATTTATTTACAGATAGTTTGGCCTTGCTGTTAATCAGTGAGGAATCAATAATTCCAGTTGGGAATATTAAACTGTCAATTTAATAAAATTAATTTATGAGACCTAAGACAAGGGTGAAAGTAATAAATAAGGAAATATATTTTTAATATAAGCTTAATTATAAATACAGTACGTGGATGCCCGTTCTTTTAATGTAAATTTTAAATAAGTAAACACTTTTGGATTCAGTAAGTGAAATACTGTAATAATATTCTATAGTGAAATATTTTTCCTTAAACAGTATGTTTAAAAAACAAATTTAATATCAAGACTGTGAAGAGAACTTAAAGTGATGAAAAATGTCACTGGGACATCGTTTAGATGAACTTTATACGAATAAAAATTACACTACAGACTTGGCCTATCTTACAAAATTAGAACCGTCACTTTCAGCTGAACGCATTGCGAATTACTACATCAGTCTTCTGGTTGACAACCTGTAACATGTTTCTGGCAGAGGCGTTGCTATAACTCTGGGAGCATTTAACGAATTTAAACAAATTAAACTGGGCCATTCTAAGTAAGCCATGCTTCCGATTCTAACCATGTACAAGACTTCTCAACAAATATTAGTTCTTAGGCCATGTTCCCTACAGACAGATTTTATACCTTACAGATTCCCAGAATTTATACCAGTTGTATAAAACGATCAACGAAGACAGATCTAAAACTGGTATCGAACAAAGCGGTTGGCAAGAAAGTAAATAATCCAGATTTTTCACATCATAAGTGAACAGAAATAGTACGTGATTAAATTTCGTACTAAATTTATGTCTAGTCCGATATAATAAAACTATAAATGCTTTAAAATCATATTTTAGGCTAAAGGAAATGTTATTAACATGTATGCACATAAACATAACTACACACACACACACACACACTTTTTAAGAATTATTTTAAATTTTCAGTCTCTACTTGTACCACAAAAAACATACCTACGGCAGTACCTTATAACATACTGTAAAAGCACAGTTACTTAAAAAATACAACTTTTATAATAAACTTATTTAACTTTAAAATAAACAACTACTTACCAAGTAAAAAATGTTTATCACGTGTGTAAACTGAAATCGTATTTTTACCAGATGTGTTTAATTACAAAAACGTTGTATCTTTTAGAAAGTATGACTAGAGCTTCACTTTTATTTCTAAATTTTGGACTGTGTTAACAGAATTGAATTACGTAGACGTTTCTGAATTTACGCGTGTGTGGCATTACTGATAATAATGGAATGATTATAATAATGGAATAATTTTTTCATAACTCGCGTATTTCTAAATGACTAGACGTTGGATCATGTACACTAGTTTGTACTAAATAACATTTTACTTCTATCTCAGACTATTCGCTAATGCAACATTAAAAAAAAGTTTGCTTATATCAGCACGTAATTTGGGAAAATAATTAACTCAACAGGCTTACAGAGCTTTGCCAGCACGTTCAATTTACCGAATTTTGTGATCATATCAAGGTTCACATTTACCTCTGCCTTTTGCATTTCCCTCAGGCTCCGCCTCTTAAACAGGTTCAAACAGATGTGTAATGCAGTAAACCACACTTTACATATGTGAATACATATTATGTGTCTTTTTCATGTGTTACATTAAGGCAAGACTCTTAATTAGGTTCTACAAATCTAAAATGGCATGACAAATATTGTTAATACAAAAAGTGAAATATTTTATATATTATCTATTAAAAAACATAAACACCTACTTCGTACCTACAATGTTACGTGATTTTTAAAAATCTGTAACAAATATTGGATCTTATGAAGTGAAAATATGTAAGTTTTTAACACTTATATTTTTTGGCTTAATCATTGGCAATAATAAATCCACAATTCCTTGCACTAACTTTTTGTACAGTGGTAACGTCTAAATGCAGTATTATCGCAGTAGTATTGTGGTAAACAATGCGTGTGTTCATATTATCCTGTAAAACACACCTAAGCAATATGTTTTGCTACATAGTTCTCAGTACACACTTATAATGAAAGTGACAATGGACAAAAACGTGTATGAATGATCTGATGGAGATGATTATTTGTGACATGATCTTATTCTAATTTATATAATAACAAGAAGGACAAGAATTCAACAAGCCGAAGAACAATAGAGCGCGATCTCACAGGCGTTATTGCGTTACTTAGGATGGACTGCATACTACACTAAAACAGCTTCACTTTGTTGAAAGTTGTAAAAACAAGTTTCATTTAATATGGCATAAATTAAATGTAATAAATTATTTCTTTGTTTCAGTATCAGTTTTATAAATGTGCTATCGTATATATTGCTTATCCTCGAAGCCGACGTTTATTTTGGTTTCCAAGTTACGTTGGACAGTCCCTGGAAAGCTCTCTTTAGACTTCCGCTATCGGCCCAGGCGGAGTCAAGATACTTGTTGTCATCATCTTGTTCAAGTTTCTGAAACAAACACAAAGCTAATATAATCACTCCCTTTAATTTATTACATATGTTTTGAAAAAAAAATACTGTTCGCTGCTTAACATTAGGCCTATACTAGTTGAGAAATGGTTCGTAACCGGTCTCTATAGACTCCGTACAACACTCAACGGTGAATTGTAATACTAAGGAATTCAGGATATTTAATAGTATTCAGTTAATAACACGTGACTGCGTCTGAGGGCTTGTTTGTACAACTGTGTACGACCACTCCGTTATATTCACGCAGTGAAAAGACATCGCAGAAACACTGAGGACGGCGTTCGGCTCCATACCTCTTGTAGCTACGTATATCAGAATTGTCATCATAAGATGTTTTTAAAAATCAGCTGTGTGAAGGATTAAGTAAGGTTAAGTTAACGTTTTTTCATAATACCTTATAAAGCTTACGTTTCTCTTAGCAATCGTATGTTTAATTGATTATAACTTTTTATTTAAGAATAGTCCTCACATAACGTACGCTGATCTGAGTTATATAAAATGACACAGCATGAAATGTAATAAGGCTGTAATTCATTTTACTGGCATAATTCATTTATTGAAACGGAAAATTTGTTTGCAATATGAAATGGATTCGGTGTCAGTATGAGTTACACTAATATTTTCTTTATCCATCTTTAACATAAGTCAAACCGCTTTCTACACGCAGTACCACTTCAAAACATCCGTCACGAGACACAACATGTTTGTCTGTTATTTTCTGAAGTATAAAATTGATATTTTGTTTTATTTTGACTTCTTTTTTATTGAAACTTTCGATAGCAGGAAGTATTACTATTATGTAAACCACAGTGCGCTTACCCCGTACGTGACACAAAGTCGTACTTTCACAATCAACAAAAGCAATGTCTGACACATATTTATTTGATTATTTTTTAATATAATGTGTTCATGTCTGACGAGGTATTTTAAATCGGTACGTCATGTGTTCAAGTATAAGTAATTGTAAATATTGATGTTCGCGTTAAAAACAATTACCTTAAATACAATTTGGTAACCTACACACGAAAAAAATTTATAAAATTAACATAAACTTAATATTTTATGTTACATACAGTTTGACAAAATTAAAACATAAGCCTACATTATTTTTAACAATTATGCTAAACAACAAAACGTCTGTTAAGAGTTTTTTGAAACAGCATAATGTGTATAGTTTTGAAATCGGGTTTAACATTTGTTAGGGACTTACACACGGTTTATCACAAAATATGTTTCAAGCCAAGAGTAAATCACAGTCGATTAACGGTTAGTACATACAGAAATCATATGAGATGTGAGAGAATTTGGTGAGAAAAGAATTGAGGAAGAAGAAACGGTGCAGAACGATATTATATCCAAAATATAATATCCAAATCATCCGAAGGAATATCGAGCGAAGATGATTTGAAGAGCCACGTTCGTAATGAAATGCAATCACGTGAAGAAAAATCGTGCAGAACATACGAAATTCTCGCAGTTCTCTTTCAATGCCATTTATTTGTCACAAAAGTAGGCTGTATCTAAATTTTTCCTTACGTTACTGTAAGGAACGTCATTTGCAAACGAGAGAGAGACGTATGCTTGATATTCGCATATGTTATCCCATATTAAAAAGTATGAACATTCAAAAGATTTCACTTTTCACCCGTAAAATTTATAAAGTTTAAGTTTATGGAAAGGGCATACGGTATAACAAAAGATATTTACAATAAAAAGTGCATATCTAAAAATGCGAAAATAAGGCATTACAGTACAGTAGTAAAGCCAGAATGCAAGTGAATGTCTAGCATTGTTATAATTTAGACAAACTAGAAATATTGGAAAGACGAATTATTAGGAAAATATTAGGCCCACGAAAAACTTCAGAAGGTTGGAAATTAAGAAGAAATGATTAAATATATCAAAGTATAGAAAGTATAACAAAAACAATGAGAAAAAGAAGATTATTATTTTTTGGACATTTATACAGGGTGATTCACGAAGATATACAGAGACTTAGGAACATATGCTTGCCAATAAACAAATAAAAGTTTCTAACTAACCTTGTAGAGATTTTAATTATGAATAATTTGGTGTGTATAATGTCTAATAAAAATAGGTACAAATTTGAGATATTTCACTTTAATTAAAAACAAAACAGACCGAAATGCGCTAGAAAAGTGTTACATCTTAAACAAAACGAAGATTTTCGTAAACGTGTCCACAACAAATGTGATACAAAACAAATTAAAAACTTACATTATTGATTTTCCTTCAAATAATTAAATATTAATTTTTTTTAAATTGATAAAAGCTGCAAAAGTTCATTCAAAGTAATTGTTCAGTGTGGCCGCCTTTTGCTGAACGCAGAATTCAGTTCGGCGAATCCAGGCAAACCGTGCACGTCTTATAGCATCAGAATTATCCTTAACAGTAGCTCCAGCCTCTATTATGCGAAGTCTCAAGTCTTTCTGTGTGCCAATACGCGCGGAATAAACTAACGACTTCATCCAACCCCAAAGGAAAACTCTGCTGGCGTGAGGTCAGGAGAGATCGAGGTGGCCATTTTACTGGTCCGTTTCGACCGATCCATCGCTTACCGAATGTATTATTTAAAGGGTTCATCGCATCACGACAGTAGTGAGCAGATTCAAAAAACCCATCTACACTCTATCTCCAAGAGTTCGTTTGCGAAAAATGTAATTGTCTTCCCTTAAGCCTTGGTGGTAAGGAAAAAGGGCCTAAGAGATTACCCAGAAGACCGCACCACACATTTAATAACAAAGTATGTTGACCATGTCTTGCAGCAGACTCATGTGGGTTTTTTCTGCCCAAATGTGGGTGTTCGAAAGTTTACAATGCCATTTCTTGTAAATTGTAACACTTTTCTGGCGCATTTTCGTCTGTTTTGTTTTTAATTAAAGTCAAATTTCTTAAATTTGTACCTATTTTTATTAGACATTATACACAGCAATTTACTCATTATTAAATTCTCTACAAAGTTAGTTAGACATTTTTGTTTGTTTATTGGCGAATTAACGAATTTATTTTATCCCAAATCTAAAAATGTGTGTTTTTCGACTCCAATGTTTTGTGTTTTACACAGTTTTTCTTAAAAACTAATTGAGGTAGAGCTCTGGGACCACTTTTATTCAACTGTTCAGATCAAAAACCATAATAAACCATTAAATTTACCCTTCACTTTTTACCCCAAGAATTTCAGTATGGTGTCATTTTACCGTGGGAATAGAAATCAAGGGGAACTGGTTCGCGAGCCGTAACTCGCTAACGAACCGTTTGCGGACCTATATTTATGTGAACTTTTTTCTTTATTTTTACATGTAGAATGAGCTCCTAAAGTCTCTGCATATCTTCGTGAATCACCCTGTATAGAATGGACGACAATTGGCTGACAAAGCAAATATTCAAATATCTGTGGAGGAAGAAATCAACATCAAGTTGGATTAAAGAAGTCCAAAAGGATTTAGAAAAAAATAATATACACGCAGAAGAAGCAATTGAAAGAGAAGTTTTTCGGGCAAAAGTGTTAAAAATGGAAGGAGTCCAGGGTAGGAGAGAGAAAAACGCAGGTTTAAAGTGGACTGAAGACAGGAAGAACAGACACAGTGAAAAGATGAAAGAATGTTGGAGACAAAGAATAAAGAATTGAAATTGGCATGTGGTCCTTAGGTGGCCGATACAATTAAAAAAAAAGGTTAAGTTTACAGCGTCTTTTTTTTTTTAAATGGGTCAGCGTTAGACCACCATGTTGAATAAAATGGATACAAGAGATGTCAGACAGTTGGTATTACCGCATAGTACTGTTGTTATTTAATACGTCCTAATTTGCTAAAGCACGTATCTGAAACTGTTTAATTTGCTTACATCATAAGCGGAAACATACTGTGGCGCTAATAAAAACGTTACTGAGCGATAAACATCAGCGTCGGTTTCTGACGTGACGAAGTTGTGAAATCGATATCAATCGCTTTTTTAATTACAGTCACGCGGATGCGGAGGGTAATGTCTAGTGCGCAAAGTCTCCAGAAAGTCTGGCGTTTACCTGTACATCGCGTGATACAATGCAAATGTCTCCTTTGCTATCTGCAAACACAACACGTGACCCACATACAAACTGCCTGTACACGTTCTGCCACTGTACACATAAAACTTATGGAAACCAGCGAATTATCTGGCTTTACAGACTTACTACAGTATATATTTTTAAAATAAATAAATAACCATCTCCACTTAACCTTATTGATCCGCATAACGTTTTAGTGATCCGGCTGCTGGTCAGTTTTATTATTATTATACACGTTTTAGTGATCCGGCTGCTGGTCAGTGTTATGATTATACACGTTTTAGTGATGCGGCTGCTGGTCAGTGTTATTATGATTATACACGTTTTAGTGATCCGGCTGCTGGTCAGTGTTATTATGATTATACACGTTATATTAAAAAAAATATATATATATAAAAAATAAACTTATTAACGCATGTTAGATTTACTGATGCGCCTTATACGCTACACTGATGGGCTTGTAAATTATTAATTTACGACAGCTGTATTACATAAGGTGTTGTACAGTCAAATGTTCCAGAGCACAGGTAAGGAATATTTACACTCGCCTTTGGAAGGTTTTGTCTTGCAGCTTTAGTAAACATAAATTCAAAAACATAAATTTATTGGTTTATTGTTTAAAAACATAAATTCAATTTCTTCACTTGCATAACATACAGACAGACTGACATAAACAACTGTTTTAACGCCCACCCCCTCTTTCTGTCTGTCTGTCTCTCACTCACTCTCACTTTCTCGTTTACAAAGGCATACGCAAACTCAGTGTTAACCATTCATGTTAACTATTCATAAAAATGTTCGTTTAAGTTAAATTTTTATACTTACACCTATTACTCTTAAAAGATTTCAGCAAGAAAGCAAGACATACAATCTGGGAAGTAATAACACACACACACACACACACACACACACACACACACACACACACACACACACACACACACACACACACACACACACACAGCTATAATTTTTGGAATTCGAATTTTTAACAAAACTACAAAATAATAACCACTTCCTCTTCTCAAGGTCTATGGATGATTATTTGTCCTAGATTGTATAACGTGAATTTGAAAAAACAAACCAGTCTCAGAAGACACGTAAAGGCGTGCACGAGGGACGTTGAGATTAGCTGAATAGCTTTATTATGGCAGGCGGGGTACAACAAAACGGGATTCAACAGGTGCTAATGAAAGCTATCAGCTGAACTCGTGCAGTATTCTTCGCGATTAATCTAATTTTACAGGATACCAACGTAATCGAACGTTAATTCATTACAATTTATAATGCTCCTATCTGCGGTGAGAATTGTACACGAAATTTAAAAAATTTGAGAAAAATAAAAGGAATATTTTTTTTTACACAGCGAACATGAACGTATAATTGAATCACTAAACTTTTTCTCTCTCTTTCTCTCTCCCACTGTCTGTTCTCTCTCTCTCTCTCTCACACACACACAAACACAAACACGGAGTTTTCATTAGATGCTGTACGCAGTCATACGAATGTCTGCTTGCAATTGACGCACAAACGTATAGGTTACAAGTAAGCCTGTTGATTTAAGTTCACCGAACTGTTCTAATTAATTGGAGAATCCCATTTAAAAAACTCTAATACACAATTCGTTCATGTCGTAAATCAATGAAAATAAGGATTTTGTATTTTTTCTAAATACAGTCGACTATATAGACGATTAAATAACTAAGAGTATGGAATGTATATAGCTACGCGGATATACCAGTCAAAAGTGCACCGGGTTATAGTAAAACACACACAGCTCATTAAAAAAATTGTTATTATTAATGGCACTATTTTAGCGTAACCGAATAACACGGATTTTTCTAATCATATTTTGAATTGCGTTGATACGTATCCTATACCTTTCTGTGATGAAACAAGTGAAGAATGAAGACATTTTTAAATGCGGATATTTTAAGACTATATCTTACAATTAAATTTACACTATTGTTGAGCGTTTATCCCCCCACACACACACACACACATACGCACGCACACAACGATTATGAATTTATTTAAATCAAATCCTTCAATTCAGTAAAACATACCAGATTATGTAAGGCTTTGGTGTACGTTTGTTCACATTAATTGCAATTAGTCTTTCTTGTGACAGTGTACTGAATCTGATTTCGCGGTAAAAACGTATAAAATGTGCACGATTTCATGTCACTTAGAGAAAATGTTAAAAAAAAAAACGGTAGTGCATAACTAACAACCACCTGCAATAGCGTGCTGGGTTGTTGTGGAGCGTTGCTTAGCAACCGCCCGGCTGTCAATAGTACTCTACGTACCCTGACACAATACATACAAATGGCCGGAATTATCGTCTACACTTTAACAGTCTAAACTTTTAAATATAGTTTTTGCAATTTTTGTGTTTAAACGCGAGACCTCTATTTTGTAAAGAAAGTAGTCAAAACTTTACGATGTTGAGACAAAAATCGTTCTAAAGATACAAAAATAATTGGTTAATTTCGAGTACTTTGAATAAACCGATATATTACTAAATGAACTTGTTGGTTACGAACAATGATTAAGACGAGACGCCGGGTTGCAAATGCCAGTTTAAACACAGCCGGTTGTTACACTAAACACAGTCTATAATACATATACGTATATTATTATTTGTATATCATAGAACACAAGAATATACAAATACAGTTTTTGTATAAATTAATACACTTTATATGTTACATTTGTATAATATACTAGCTGTTACTCGCGGCTTCGCACGCGAATATTTGACTTTTAATAAGTATTTTAATGTAATTTTTATGGTCTCTGTCTATATGGCGTTCTGTCAGCTCGTATAACAATTTTGTACTCATTAGTCAAATCCTCTCCAAAGCTGTTTTCAACACTTGTACTAAAATATTAAGTTCGTGCAACAGTCTTTGGAGATTTAAAAATACCCGTTTATAAAGACTTTGAAGATATTTATAAAGTACCTGTTAAATCAAAAACGCTAAGTTCTTTATTTTAGGTGTTACCGCGTTAGAAGCATTGTATAATACATTAAACGTTATGTTTTCCTCAACCATGGCTTTTATTTATTTAAGCAGTAAACTAAAAACCAAAAACCTTTGTCACCTAACCTCACAAATGAAAACAACATGTATTAAGTAATAGGACAAATTACAGTTAGTACAATTCTTCTTTTCCACATCGTAATATATAGATACGATCGCATACTATATAAAACATCGAAAATGTACTGCAGGAATGGATAAATGTACAGTTCCGATACCGCTAAATAGCTTTTGTTTATTTACTTGTTACTATGGTAATTAATTCTGGTCTCCATGGTGTTGTTGACATCTTTAGTAGTAGTATTTAATATATTTCATTACTTATTCATTGCATCATCAGAAATACGTGTAAATATAAATGTTATAATCGTTTACAACAATTACAAAATATATAGACGTATCTGTATACAAAATTACAAAACATATCGATACAATCGCATATTAAAAACATTACAAATTGCAGGAAGGGATAAAGGTACAGTTCCTATGCCGCTAAATAACATTTGTTTATTTACTTGTTACTATGGTAATTAATTCTGGTCTCCATGGCGTTGTTGACATCTTTATACGCGTCAACGAAAAGGCATAATTAAAAGGACCTAAATCGTGCGAACGGGGCAAAATATCAAATTCCAAGTTAGACAGTATTTTTCGCCTTGTGTCAAAGGTTACCTGTGCAAAATTTGGTGGCAATAGGTGTAACGGTGTGGATTTGTATTCAGTACCCATAAATCCTCAGACTTTGAGTTGTAGGCCTATACATATAGATTGTGTATTATACACACATGTTGAATACTTATTTGTACCGGAAGTATAACTGTATGTTTTGTTGGTAAACAAATTGAAAACAGGCTAGTACAGGACCATACACGATGATAATGCACTTACAAAGTACACGATTATACAGTATTGTCAGCTACATAGATTTCATTTTCGGTTACAGTATGAGAAAATTATTATTATACTTGTCAGCATTCGTCAAAAGGAATTTACCAAAAAGAACACGTTTTACGAGTAGTTGACACGGAGTATTAGGTCTACGCGAAGACAGTCGAAAGCTTGGAAAAAGCAAAAAGGCAACTTAAAACAGTTTCATTATTCGATTCGCGTTTGCGTTATAGTTCAAGAACTCGGCCCTACTTAACGTATATAAAAGTAAGCGATACCTTTTTTTTAAATAGATTTAATTGATGTACACTATAATAGTTTCGCACTGTTCTACGCTAATTAAACCACTTAACAAAACTACGACGACAATGAGAAGGCTAACTGATAATGAAAAATACAGATAATTAACCAAAACAGGCGTGATTATAATGTATTTAACCGCATGCATAAAATTTGTGCACCACGCTATTGGCTCACGAATTGCAAGAAACGTTGTAAATTGTAGATAAATTACCAATACTATTTGTAAGCTTGGCAGAGGAAACGTAATTTTACATTCTAATATGGCAGCCACTGATTCACGTACAATATGGACGCGGGGTGCGCAAATTACATAGCTTAATAAAATTCAACTCGAACTGATCTCTTAGACCTACTTTCAAAGTCACGAGTGTTCATTCAGCTTTATATGTATTTGTTTAAAACCAAAAATATTAAGGCGATATTGTTACAGGTTAACTTGTTGGTTGTAAAAAATGAATATTGTACGCACAATACATAATTTGCTAAATCAAGCGCATGAAAGTATAAATAAATTGAACGAATTCCGTAATGATCAGTTTTAAACCTATTATGTACGGAACAAGTGACCAGAAATCTGTACCGTAGGGGGCTTAGTAGACCAATAGGCGTGGCACCAATTCGATTCCCAGGTACATCATAAAATCAAACTGCGTTTTTCATCCCAGTTTGACTCGGCTTCTGGAAATGAGTACCTAGGATAACATACTGGGTTAATAACGGACGGGTGTAGCGTAGTGCTTCTCACACTACTTTTTTTATATGCCGAACGGTTCATATAAAGCAGCCTACCTACCTCTACCCCTCTAGACAGCTTAAGTGGTAAAAAGGATCTATTATTATTGTTCTTCTTGTTACTATTCATTTTAAAAGTAATGCACTACCTTTATAATTTTAGGTGGTTGTAATCAGAAATGTTTTCGTCAACTTTGTCTATGGTCGTATTGTGTAATATTGTGGCAAATTTTCTGAAAAAAAAACTGCTTCAAATTAGAATGATAAAGGGTATAATATGTAAATTATATATAACATGTAAAGGACAACCACAAATACACGAATGTAATCGAATTTTTTTATACGCAGGTCTCGGAATATATAACGCAGAACGCGCAAGAAGCCAATGAACTAATACTTCGGTGCATTACACGTACACAGATTGAATACGACACTCGTGTGCCTGGGGTATGAAAACAAATGAGAAATTAATCAAATATATTCAGACAAATTTCTACAGTTTATTAATTAAAATCGCTCATGCTAGAAAAAGCTTTAATCTCTTGATATTGCCCACCATTAACCTTGGTGTCCAAAACAAGTTTGATGAAAATAAGGGAAAACTCGAAAAACCGTGAGAATATAACGGTCAGGTATCCGAGGAACCGGGGACAATAATTTTTACGGTTCGCCTTTCTGATCACATTTAAAACAAACCAAATTATTATTAACTTGAAAACAGACGCTGTTGCTTCACATAAGAGATACAGTATGGCTTAGGACTAGAATTAAATTAAAAAAATTATTACTGCTGACTAACCCTACGAACTGATAATTAAACATACTGACTTGGTACATTCCATAACATTTTATTAAACAATATTGAACAACATGCTGATTGAACGTAAAACTAATTGACTTAAATCGACTAAATCAGATTAAGTGAAAAACTGATTACTACATACTTTCACGAATACAGAAATGGGTCCCGGATTCCCAAAGTTACATCATACTACGTAGCTGCCAGTGCAGAAAATTCACCCCCTTGCGAAAAGTAAAGAAACTTACAACCGCGCCCGCTGTCACCGTTATAAAAATTAAATTGTATCCTCTGACTCGCCTTCTCCAACGACGCATACACACATTTATATATGTTCTATGTATAAATATGCATATGCTTGTGTACGAGGGAGGGACGCTCGCGCGCCAAGATTTTTTTAAATATGAATGTTAATGTGATTTAAAGGCAAGAAAGAAAATACTGTCACTATCTCATACGGATGCTAGTCCTTTGTACATTGAATACTGAACAAAACTCCTTAGGATACTGAATAATACTCCTTTGTGTATAATGGAATTTACTGAACAAAATTCCAAATATTGACACTAAACATTTTTCGTCAATTACTATTAATGACACAGGTTGTGACTGATAACATATTTTAAGAAAAGTTACAATTCACTCGTACCATTGAACGCTACAATTACGACAATAACAACATAAACCCATGTGATTTTACAATATAACAAATGGTGTATAATATGCTGATATTTTTGGGTTTTAGAAGTATTTAAGTAACACTTAAGATTATTAAGAACTTACGATATTGCGGATCGTATGCTATAAATTATTTGTCGTACTTCCCTTATCTATTACTACACCACCAAAAGTGACGCACTGTAGGATTATGTTACGCTAACGTACAGATGAGAATCACACTTTAAACGTATTCATACCCGTGTACTAAAAACACCAAAGTCGTTACTTCAAAGCGAAAAAATGCTGTTACCTTCTGATGGCCACCAAAGTTGATACAATCCTTCATTACATTCAAATAAAAATCAGCCATCATGCTAACGAGGAAATTATTTAATCGCACTACTTTTTTAGTAGGCCTATGCAATAAGCTATTGATAAACATAAATAATTATTCAATTATACAATTAATTAGTTTCTGCTTATTGTTTTTGCTAAATAACAATTCTATATAAATTCCGTACACCAAAAAGTCATAAATTTGCGCTGTTATTGATGATACATACAGTTCCCACACATAATGAATGATTGTTCCAGATATGACATATGACAAACATAAACAATTACAAAACAAATATAAACAACACAAAAATGCTTATACAAAACCTCGTGTATGTAAATAAAATTTAGCGACACATTCAATAAAGACGTCACATACATTTCCACATTCAAGTAATGCAAAATTAATCAAAAAATGTTCCCAAATTTAAAAACAAATGAGAATTTGGGAAAAATTTTATATCTGTAAATAAAAAAATAATTATTTATCAATAAACAAACAAATACAAGTTAATACAAAATCTGATGCTTTCTTTAAAATTTTAAACCAAATGTTCGATAACAAACATTAAACAATTCGTATAAAATTTGTAATATAATTCAGATGACACTACATTTCGCGTTATACACGTAAATCAACAGTCATAATCAGCTGATCTAAATTAGCATAGTAAGAAATAATAAGCAATCTAAGCCTTTAGTATACACGTTTTTTTCAATTACTCTTATCATAATGACCGGTAGCGGTGTAAACGAAATATACGTATAAGAAAAAATAAAAAATAAATAATTGCATACAAAAAGCTTTATAATAAAAAATTAAGAATTTACTAATATGTACGAAATTTGTCAAATAATTACGCAATGAAACATTCATACATTCGCTTATTATTAAAATAATTTCGGGTTACTTTGCATAGTGATTTATTCTGTAAATGTTTTCATGTCCACCTCAAATATATCATGACTCACTATGATGCCACTATACAATAAACCTGAATATATTTGTGTAATAAATAGTCCTAGGATAAATACAAAGCGTGCAAAGTTTAAAACTGCCTGTACTTGTGCACTGAACGAGATACGATGCTTTATCGGCTTACATCGAACGACCTGTTGCACGTAAACTGAAGCAGGGATCCTTATCTTCTCATCCGTTCAAGTAACACCAACTCTAAAAAGTAAATTCTCTATTCATTTAATTAACGACCGTAATTACATCTCAACGTTCAATCATGTTTTATGAAAAAATAATGAATGAAACTGCACGTGAATGAGAAATTAAGACACAAAACATTAACTCCGCACTTGTAGCGTTCGCGCGCGCGTGTTTACCTGTTTGTTTCTTTTAAATGAACGCTAATATTCACAGGCAAAAAGCTCATCGAAGACATAATGACAAAAACGTTCTGAGGCAGAAGCTTTCCGAAGGACTGAAAATGTAATCATTTTCCTTATCGCACTTCTCTCAAGACGAATTGTTTGCTTGGAACTTCATGTGCAACGGTCGTACAAAAACACAGTGAATTTAAACAAGTATTTTAAAAGGTTTAACAAATAAATTAAAGCAAACATACTATCATGAGTACAACATTCAAGGAACGTGTATTTCTTCAAGTCACACAGACACAGCCCAAAACCGGTTTACATAGTCTACCAAAATTGAAATCTTGTGAGGGAATTACACGGTTGTGTATCAGACAGTTTATACGAAAAGAAAAACTTACATTTTCTGGTTGCATGCTATTGTCCGGTCACGCACCTAACAGTCCAAAAGCGTATTCACTAGACCAGATATGCATGATCATTATCGCGTTAAAGTTATTTTTGTATTCACGCAACATTGTGTCCAGTTCTACTGGAAGCGTTCCCTACAGAAACTACTGGTAGCGTAATAAACAGCAGGAAAATAGTACGATCCTGTAACTTAAAAAGAGAAATTTTTCGAAGTATTATTTTAAAAAATTTAAAAGAAAGCACATCCTCACGTGAGTTTAGGAGTATTAAGAAGAAGCAATAGGCTTACACCAAATAAGTGAAATACTGTCTTCTCATTGAACAAGGCATGTTAATAACCTATACGTAAATAAATTTTTATCTGCGAATAAACCGTCAAATTTTGGTAAACAAATTCAACAAATTATCTTTGTTAGTCTGCAGAAACTTTGTTCAGACATATAAGTTTACTATTTTATGGCTATAACGAGATATTGGAAGAAGAATAGGCGGGTTGAAGAAGAAGAAACACAACATTTAATAAAAACCTAATACAACCGAAACTTCAGACTATCAGATCTAATGATCTGCTGACATATCGACAATTGGTTATACTGAACTTCTTTCAGCACGCACACACACACACACACACACACACACACACGCACACGCATTCGTATTTATATTATATACCCAGCGGTAAGGTCGTGACTCCACCTGTAAAGTCAAGTGTGACACACGTGTAGTATTAACTCGATGAGTAACCAAATGTGCCCGGGGACTTCTCTCTCGTAACGGTAGACAAAAGGCAGGGGGGTAGACAGAAAGTAAAGATTCAATTTGACTGATACACACTGGAAAACTAATTCTAGGTAAACAATTACATTAGATCATAATATCGCAGTTCTTTGTTTAGATTCAATTGATACGGGCTGAAAAAAATAACAGGCAAGCCAGTTTATACCCATAAAATGAAAGTTGCTTGTAATCATTACTGTTACTAACCCAGAGCGGTAGCTGGTAACTACAGTAACGGTTATTAATTATTATTGTGTTACACATTTGACTTTTAATAAACGATATTCTACTAAATAATATTCGTAATATTTATAGTAAATTATCTGTTTACTTCATACATAAGAACTGCTAAATTTGGTAGTTTGCTCCGCAGAACGTGTCAAAGGATCGAGAGTGATTCTGTCATATTCCACGAGGTTGAATATTATTTGTTTCGTTTGATTATACAAAATCATCATCTTTGATTTTCTGCTATACGTACTAACATAAAGCAAGCCACGTGCACATCCATAAACATGTTTATGGCAATCGTAAAATAGAAACCAAGTCTCAAATGGTCCGACTGTTAAGTGAGTGGCGCCTAACCGCTAACAGGAAGCAGCACGGACGGTCTGGGTGTATTGATTCCATACACCCTGGAGTAAACGATTACTTAATATTTGTCGAAGCTGATATTTTAAGATACCCCTACACTCAGAATGTTAGAGGTTATGGAAGACTTTTTTTAAAGTACGTAAGTAAGTCAGGGAACATGAGGCATATTAAAATAGAGTAAATGAAAAAGAAAATACGAGATTGAATAAAGAAATAACATAAGCAATAAATAATATGAATAAATAATTAAGCACGCTCTTAAATACTAAACTCTACTTATGGTTCTATCAACATGTCGTTTAATACGCAAAATAAAAAGATCAATAACAAATTAATAATTTAATGAAATATTATTATCAGGCGAAGGTCATATTGTACGAGTGGATGTTCGTTGTTTTATTGGCGGAATGGTTTACACCTCAGTGGACGAAGATGTCACTATATAACATGCACGATAAAGGCTCACGATAGAATGTGCGTCTGTTTCTTCTTATGCGAATCACAATGCGACACTCACAACTGTGCAGATACAAATCGTTCATTTTAACTGAACGACAAAAATAGTCAAACCACAATCATCTAATTTCCACAGAACTAGTCGTATTTTGTCAAATAACAGTTCTGACGTCATCGGACCTTTCATATTAACTGTGTTAATATTTTTAAAGCATGGTTAGGGTTAAAATTTATTTTATTATTAACAACAAAATGTATCATTATTACTGTAAATGATAAATTACTTAACTTCTCTGATTGCTTATTACTACTCAAATCGTACATACATAATTGGAAATAACAATTACCTATATACTTGAAACCATAAAAATAACATCCTTGACATTTTTGCAAGTATTAAAATATAACTACAGTTAAACAAGACAAAAAATTAACAAGAACTTGTCCTGTTTTGAAGCTAAGAACTTATTCGGGGGTCAAAAAACAATTATTTATACTGAATTTATTTTAAGAGGCACTCGAGTAAACGATTTTTATCCGCGATAATATGGCGTGGTCCTATGATGTGTTTAACATTTCCATTACAGACGTAATTTACTAACAAACACGCTGGTGTGCAATTTAATGGACTTTGTAAATACATTTCTAAAATGTTATGAAAGTGACACACAGGTGGTAAAAGTTAATATAATCAAATAACTTAGCAAGCCGTGTGACTGCTAAATCATTATTATAGGCTCGCCATTACTATCTGATAGCAGTATAGGAATAATAAATGAATCTTAAACTAATTATAAATTAATAGTTACATTAAGAAGTAAATTAATTGTGGAGCAGAAAAGACTTAAGTTGCACTCTAAAAAAAAAATAAAATGTTTAATCTGCAGATCCAATGTTCAGAGTTAAAAAATTATGAACGGAACACATTTGCATACGAACATTTTTACTGTATCTTAGTATTCATACTACAGCTAAAAATGAAAGTTAAAATAAAATTAATAAAGGGTAAGAAAAACAAAAGTTATTGATATAACAACTCGTACATCACTACTATACAGTACTATCATACACAAGATGTACATTTTCACTACTACCGTGCGCAGAGCAATAACAGGGAAACGATGTTTTTTTCTCCCAGGTTTACACTGCTCAGGAAACGGCTCAGGCATTACCACGGCATACTCACTACGAAATTTCCAACACAAGAAAAGGTATTTTAATATACCAAGTTTAAAAGTTTGAGTGTCACATACATTTATTTGATTAGTTAGTTTTTTCTTGTCGCTAGTTTATACAATACAGTTTATTCTTCAAACGTTTTAAGCTAAACCGTTTTTCTAAAACCTACGCTTCCCACGTGTTTTCTCTGAAGCTTAAACATTCAAAGTATTTTTATAAAATATCAGCTGTCAATATAACCCTATGAAACCCAAGATTTCAACGTGTTTCTGAAACTCAAGTTTTGACTTGTCCATACAAGATAAGCTTTCAACGTGTGTTTCTACTACTTGAGCTTTCAAAACGTGTTTCACAATTTTGTGCTTTAACAATTGAACGCAAGTCATTTATTCGTATGCAAAAATTATATTTTTGCTCTAAGTAAGAAAAATGAACTGTACAGTCTGTGGGCTGTAGTAGCTTTTCAGTCTATACAAAGACTCAGTAGGCCTACAAGATCTAAAACGTTTAAATTACACACGAAACACCACTTTGTTCCATTTGCTGACGACAGCATCTAATTTTTTCCGAGTCATTATACATTCTGTAAACAGTCATCAATTTGCTCAGTTACAAAACAACGTTGACAGTAATATGGACTTCCTGTTCACAGCTTCAATTGAAGAGGCTTCCACAATGTAATTTGTTCGGCGTCAACAGTGATGTCAGCTAATACTGTCATTGTTCGCTCACAGTTTTACTGCGTTGTAGCGAGAACGTCCATCTCTCTGATACTTTGCAAGCTATGGGTCCCATACAAATGCTTCACAACAATTTTCTGTGAGAACTTCAATTAACAAGAATCTGTGAGTCACGGATTCATGTTCGATTATGTCTCTTGTTACAACCATTCCTTAAACTACAACCATCAATAGGCTCTCACGACAAACGTCAAAAGACAGAAGAGATTTTAAATAAAACAACATAGATACATAAAATAATACATAATACATAAAACAACACAGCATCTTTTGTTTCTAACATTTCTTGTTACTCAATAAATAATTTTTCATCACAAACTGAGGATTTTTGGAAATACCGAAATACGAATTCAAAACTGATTGAAAAGAATACAGTGGTGTTTACTACCATAATTCGATGAAAGAGGATGTTACTTATTTCTCTTCTTATTATTATTGGCAGTAGCGTAACTACGAGATGCTGCCGGGGGGGGGGGGGGGGGTGAGACTACCTTGAAGTTTGGGATCCCCTTTCCGTTATTAATTTACAAATATTGTACTTCCTTTTATTTCTACAATAATTTATAAGCCTTAGTTTAACACACAGGTGGCTTACAAATAGGTCTACTGTAAGTGCTTATGGAATCTTACAAAACTTTCTTATAGCTGTGGGTGAGGGGGTTGATTCCCTTGATCCACCCCGTAGTTACCCCACTGATTATTAGTACTGAATTTTACTTTTTTTTTGCAGCATCCAGCTTGTATTTCCCGTACAAAAAGCAACTCTGGTTAAGTCAATAAACACGTACAGCTCATCTGGATAGTTTAGCCATCTAGCTCACCGAAAACTTAGTTTTGTTACCAGACTGTGAAATCTAGATACAATTCTTGCGAACAGTAGCAACTTTTACATTGTCGCACAGTATTATAAATATACCGTACATCTCAGAGGCATCGGGCAGACCAGTGTCCACAAAACATTCACCTAGTTTTCGATCGAATTTTGTAATTAATCATGGAATTTGTCTGTTTGTAAGCCAAAGCCACTACACGAATTAGAAATCTTGTAAAGCATCTCTGCTGCTACAGTCTGACAGCTGATCAATCGGTTGCACTTTGATCATACGTTTGAAGCCTCCAGATACACCAATTGCCTGCTGGGTATCGTTACGGCGTAGTAGTGGTCAAACTTTGTTCTTATTGTACTGCATTAGTAGACCGCTGTTACTGTAGCTACAGTTTTTAGCTACTCGCCTGTCTTCGTTGCAGTCTAGTACGTGGATATGGAAGAAATGGAACGTGAAAACGGAAGTAAAGTTTCACCAACTTTCCATTCGTTCTGTTTTGGAGCCAAAACATTGCCCATTACGAGTACGCAAAACATTGCCTGTTATGACTTAGGCCTTAAAAAATCGAAAAACTATCTTCTTAATAGTTTCCCGCCAAAAACATGTTTAGTTAGTTATTTATCGAGTTGCTGAATAACTGATATATATGTAGTTATATAACTGATTTGTCCAGCAGCTAAATGTAACAGCTGTTAGGACTCCTATCCGATAAACTGTTATCTCAGACGTTGTTAACTTTACATTTAGGATTGCGTCCGTCGCTTTCGCTTTCTTCTAACCGGAATTAAACGAGGTTTCTCTGACTAATGGCCATAGCTGTAACCAGGTAGGATAGTTGCTACTACTACTGCTGCTGCTGCTGCTGCTGCTACTACTACTACTACTACTACTATAACTGCTAACACCATACTAAGACGTTTACTACTGCCGTCAATAAAGTAATAATGATAATAATCTATATACATATAACTCAAAGTCTGAGGATTTATGGGTACTGAACACAAATCCACACCCTTACACCGATTGCCACCATATTTTGCACAGGTAACCTTTCACACAAGGTGCAAAATACTACTTAACTTGGAATTTGATATTTTGCCCCGTTCCCACGATTTATGCTCTTTAATTATGGCTTTTCGTTGACACGTATAAAGATGTCAACAACACCATGCAGACCACGATTAATTACCATAGTAACAAGTAAATAAACAAAAGCTATTTAGCGGCATCGGAACTGTACATTTATCCATTCCTAAAGTACATTTTCGGTGTTTTATATAATATGCGATTGTATCGATACATTACGATGTGGAAATGAAGAAGTGTACTAATTGTAAATTGTCCTATTACTTAATGCAAAGCGAAAAAACGTGTTGTTTTCATTTGCGAGGTTAGGTGACAACGGTTTTTGGTTTTTAGTTTACTGCTGAAATAAACAAAAGCCATGGTTGAGGAAAACATAACGTTTAATGTGTTATATACAATGCTTCTAACACAGTAACACCTAAAATAAAGAACTTAGCGTTTTTGATTTAACAGGTACTTTATAAATATCTCCAAAGGCTTTATAAACGGGTACTTTTAAATCTCCAAAGGTTGTTGCACCAACATAATAATTTAGTACTAGTTAAAATAGTACAAGTGTTGAAAACAGCTTTGGAGAGAATTTTACTAATGAGTACAAAATTGTTATACGAGCTGACAGAACGCCATATAGACATAGACAATAAAAATTACATTAAAATACTTATTAAAAGTCAAATATTCGCGTGCGAAGCCGCGGGTAACGCTAATAGTAAAATAATAATGAACATACTGTAGTACTAATTACTTTTTAAAAAATGATAATTCTTTAATCATTTTATATTAGTATAATAATAATTACAATTTAATAATACGGCCTACAATCATGGTTACAGAAGAACCTCAAGACAAAAAACAATAGTTACTCTTTACATCTAATTCATATGTTAGTAACCCTTTGAAAGTTAAAAGAAACTTTGTTTCCTTGCAGACTTTTGAAGGATAGAAATGATTACACTATCTCATAAAATTCTCGCCTCATGCAAGAAATTATATTTCAACGCATGCTTTAGTCGTTTCGGCGTGTTTTTGAAGAAACAAGAATTCAGTCCGCGGCTTCTAAGAAGTAGTACGAATATAATAACTTCAATATTTAGAACAAATATACATATCAAAATGATAATGGTTATATTGAATCGAAAGGGCATATATTTTTCTGAAGAATTCATTGCTTTACAAAACCAAATGAAATTTTGTAAAATGTATCCATCAACGACAGCTGAATATAGGTAATTCATTTTCAAATAAACTTTTGCAATAGTTCACGGCAACGGGTAGCAAGCATAGGGGGGGAGGCACCCGTCATTATATACTTTGGACCAAAATGAAAACGGAACTCAATCCGTAGGTAGATATTTAAAATCAACAAAGCTTTCCCAGATCCTTCATTAACGAAATGAAGCTATGTGGCGAGAAAACGAACAATAA